>JANHGL010026097.1:21236-65453 GCA_024611195.1 Ceyx melanurus | reverse complement strand
CTTTCCTCCAGATGCTTAGAGATGGCAGCAAGAACAAGTTGTTCCATCACCTTTCCAGGGATGGAGGTGAGGCTGACGGGCTTGTAGTTACCTGGATCCTCCTTTTTGCCCTTTTTAAAGATTGGGACAACATTGGCCTTCCTCCAGTCCCCAGGCACCTCTCCTGTTCTCCAGGACCTTTCTGCCCAGCTAAACCACTATGGTGGTAAGTAATCCATAGTAAACATCAACCAATCAGTACCCATCAACCATTGTAATTGTAAGTCAGGTCAAAAGTTAACAAGGGAAACCAGCTGACTCTTCTTAGATTTGCAGTTATCATAGAATCATAGAATGGTTAGGGATGGAAGGGACCTCCAAAGGTCATCTAGTCCAGCCTCCCTGCAGTGAGAAGGGACACCCTCAACTAGACCAGGCTGCTCAGAGCCTTGTCCAGCCTCACCTCGAATATCTCCAGAGATAGTGCCCCAACCACCTCCCTTGGGGAGCCTATTCCACTGATCCACCACCCTTAAGGTAACATACTTCTTCCTGATATCCAGTCTAAATCTACTCTAATTTAAACCCATTACCCCTTGTCTTTTCACTACAGGCCCTTGTAAAAAGCCTTTACATATACCAGTTTTCATCCTGACGTGGAACATCTGTGTGCAGATACATAGAGATCTACCACAGAGTAGGAAGAAGGGACAAAAATCAAAACTAGTAGGGGACAAATCTAGTAGGGGACAAAAATAAAAACTTTTAATCAAGCTTAACAGGCAGCTTGATACTGAAAATTTTGTAGGACCCTTTTCTCAATGCAGATAATGCTACCAAAAAAAAAAAAAAAAAAAGAGAGAGAGAGAGATTATGGACTTCTGAGGGCTCTTCCATTCCCAATCACTCTGAAGATCAAAGACTGAGCTATCTCCTCCCTTGGCAGCAAGGGGAACAATGTTCATGTCAGTGATGGATCAGTCTCAGTGCACATGAAAAGAAATACTGTTTTGTTTTGCTGAGCTTTATTATGTATGTATCGAGAGAAATCTTAACACAGGATGAAAAACTACAAAATTATTCTTCTTGATGTACAATTAAATATCTTTGGGTTTAAGACACTTTCTCTTTTCTTTATGTCTAAGGACATAAAAAGCTTGGATAAATATTCTTGAAATGTACTATGAATCTAAATTGACAGAACTTCATTGGTGGCTTCAAGAGGGATTTGCAAAAACTGGCATTGGACAGCAGAGCAAAAATATACAGAAACCTGGGGGGTCAGCATCTGGGGCCATGTTCACATTCTCCTAATGAGGGCTACACAAGATCTGTATAGCAACAGTTCTGCAGGACCACAACATCTCAGTTTAGACTAGATCTATATCACTAGAATAGAACACAACCCTTTATATGGCCCTTGCATTCTCCAAACCCTCAGGTTTGTCTCCCTTGCCCTGTATATTTCCAATCTAGGAGCATGAAGTGAGTACAAATAGATGCCCAAAAGCCAGCTGCTTGAGTTAAGGAAGGTGTTGAAGGTTGCCCAGTGAAATGTGAATTTCCACCTCATGGGATGAGCAGGTGAAGCACACACTAGTGAGAGAAGCAGGAGGGCTCATCCTGTTGGAGCACTATTCCAAAGACAGAGAAGTGCCATGGGTGGCCCCCACACCACCACGCTGGGGTACCCAGACAAGTGTGAAGGGCAACTCACAGGCTGAGTCAGTTCCAGCATGGAGCAGAGACAGTAGGAGGACAGGTACTGTGGGTCTCTCTGGGGTGCTTAGTGACATTTTTTTCATGTATTACCTAAACTAATACAAGCTCCCCAGATACCTTTATCCAAAAGTCCACAGACGTTTGCTCCACTCCCTGTGCTCTGAACACCTCCTCAAACAAGGGGACACTAAATCCAGTGGCCATATCATGCCCTTGGGAAGAAAATCAAATCATTGTTCATCCAAGGCAACTTCTTTTACACACTCAAGGTCACTAGCACTTTTTTCCCTTCCAATTTGTCCATTCACATCAATGCTTCACATAAAATAACTTCCTTTTGCACTGCATCTGACCAAATGGGAGCTCTAGGCTCTTTATGCCTTTTTAAAAATCTTGTATTTTAAACCAGAAAAGGAGTTTTAATGGAGAATTTGGATTTGTAGCTAGTAGTAGATGAGAAGGAGTAGAGAACCAGAGGAGCTGGTAAGATAGCAAATCAGAGAGCACAAACACATGTCCCTTCCAAGAGGCTCAATTACTGGTACTAAGATCAGTGACTCCAGCAGCCCCTTCCAGCATCAGTAAAAAGCCTCCTGAGGTCTGTATGGGATTGACAGGAATTTAGATTTAGGCAGTGGCATTAGCATGTGTGGCATTTTACCCATGGTACAAAGAGATGCAGGACCTGAACTACAGCTTGTCCTGCCTGCACCAAGGCAATCAGGGCAGCTGGCTGCCTTCCATGCACAGCAAACTGGACTGATGGGCTGCTGCAGGCTCTCAATGACACTTCTGCATGCCAAAGGCACGGTCAGACACATCAGGACATGGCAAGTGTCCTACAGCTGGGTTGGCACTTCACATTGCCACTTGGTTTTATCCTGGAGGGTGACAGAGCCTCCTGCTGATGAAAGTCTCCTGCAACAGCTTTTGCTGAAATATCATTCAAAATCATGTGTAGCTTTTGCAAACTGGTAGGTCATTTCACTGCTGTTCTGCTTGAAGACGTAGGCCAGGTTCTGCTCTCAGGGTGATAAAAAGATTAACTGCAACAATTTATTGAGGCCAGTCTTCAGGACATGTCTATCTGCCTCTCTAGGTAACAGCAATGGGCACATCTAAGGAAGACAACCTTGTTCCTCCAGAACAGCTAACATATTTTTCGGTGTTTCCTTCTCAGCCTTGTCTGAGGTTCAGTACACAAGCACTATCCCTTCCTGATGCCATCTGACAATAGGATCTGAATATAAAACTGACCAGCTTTTTGCCAAGAGTACAAAGAAAACATTAAAAGCTCCCTTTATACTTGAATTTTCTCTGGGGGGAAAAAAAAGGTCTTGAATGAGGATAAGCTGCTGGGAAGGATGAGCAAAGTAATCCCAAGGAGTATTCCAAACTGCATTGCTTAAACTTACATTTCCTTGACATGAAAACACAGAAAAAACCCCATACAGCTAATTCTCCTTTCTGTCAGCCTAATATTGATTTTAGACTAATTCTCTATATGTAAATGAAGTCATTAAAATCCCCTTTCTTTGCAATTACTCATTTATTGTATTTTTCTAATAAGCCAAGCCTTTGAGATGGGCAAGAGTAAGAGCAGATGGACAGGAAAGATGGAAGGGGTTTTATGCATCTCCTCAATGCTTCACTAAAGTATCTCAAACAGAGATACAATTAAATCCAAGTATAAATCCTTAGCCATGTCTCAAAGGAATCTGTTCAGAATTAGTTTAAACATTCTTTTTTCCATCCAGCATTTTGCTTCTACCTTTCTTTGACTTTATTCTTTCGCTACACAAGGTTTAGTTGCAAAAATACTTTGGTACCAAAGGTGTTGTAGGGCTAAATTTTGTCATGGTCTTGCTCTCCAAAAGAAAGATAATAGGGAGATATGTAACCAAAAGAAACTAACACAGAATGGGGTTCCAGAGCCTCACATCTCAGGCTGAGCAAATGTGTACAAGACAGGGGGACTACCAGCACTGCTGGGAAAAGTTTATTTTTCTGGGAATGTCTGAAATGTTCTTGGTTCAAAGCAGGATAAGATATTGATATATTAACCAGTCAGGAAAAAAAAAAATAAAATAAGGGAAGGGAGAAATGGAAGTGGAATCAGTCACAGCAGAAAGGACATTTTCAATCAAATCATAATGTTATGACACATCAATGCCAAAATGATTTTTTTTTCAATTCATCTAATTGAAATATTATAAGATATAGTCATCTAATTGAAATATTGTAACATACTGTCAATTTGTCATTCTGCCTTTGAATAAGTCTAGTTGTATGAAACTCAGATTTGCCAACTAGAAAATACATTAGATGAAAGAGTGGAAATTAGCTGCTTGCATACCTACTCTGACTTGTGGTTTACACTGAGTGTAGCTTCATATGATGTCAGTGTCTGTAACCTTCAGATAGTTCCAGTTGTCCTGGGCTTGCTTAAAGTGGGAATCTAAAACAGGATTTTCAACCTTTGCATCATCTTTCATCCCAATATGCCTCATAAATTACTCGGCTTTTGATGAAATGCATCCCTGCTGGAAGAAACATGACAGGAACATGTACTGTCATCTATGGTATGGTTCCTCATACCTTCTGAGGTCATGTACACTTGAAGGCGAAGTGCCAGCTCATCAGAAACCTACTGAACATTTATACAAGCTGGGACAAGAAAGACCCTCTGTTTTAATCATACCATGAGTAATATGACTATATTCTGTCTTCTATTTGTGCCCCTTCACTAAACCCAAGGCTGCCTGAGAAACTACTGGAGCCTGTGTTCCTATTGTAGGACCCAGTTTATTAATGACAGAGAGAGAGAAAGATTTCAATGTATCCTGTGCAGACTCACTCAGAGATGAAGTTCTCAAAAGCAAGCCTGGCAAATACAACATCCCTTTTAGTGTGTATTGTAAAAGGGCAATAAATTACAAACATCAATATGGATAGTAGAAATTGGAGCCTGTGGGGCAATCCTGTGCTGAATTAAAACAAATATCTCCTCGACTACAGCTGAGGGAAATGGCAGTGGCATCATATTTCATTTTAATAGACTGCAGAGAGGCTTGCCTGGGGAGAAATCAAAGTGACTTGATTATCTCATCATGTTAACTAACATCTTATCACATTCAGGCTCTGTCCCTAAACCAATTAAAAACTCTAGTATAAGAGGCTTTCAAAAGGGAAAGTCAGGTTAAAAAGTACTCAGAATAACTCCTTTTACATTTCTCCTGTGGTGTTACAAACAAACGTTCAGGTAGTTTTAGACTTTGGAGCATAAAGAGGACAGAGGAAAAACACCAGAGTAAGGCATCATAGTGCAGGACCTGATGTCAGCAGCCTGAACTCAACCAAAATTCTTGTTGTTTGGGATCCTGTGAGGACCTGGGTGCAGAGCTCCACCAAAGCTCTGTTCAAAACCCTGCACCATCTTCTGATTTCCCTTGCCCAGCAGGTGCAGCTGCAAACCCAGAAGATGGATATATGCAACCTCTTGGCTGCTTATCTACTTGCCTGATGCAAAGATGAACCACTTTGGGGTTCTGCTTCCCCTCTGCACTCATCTGGCCACCCAAAACAGCCATCCATTGAGGAACAGCTCACTGTGCATTCAAGAGAACACCCCATGGCTTTGAGTTTTGATGTTTTTATACAGTAAAGCCCAAGGAATGTTTGGTGCTTATAAGAAACAGTAAAAAAAGACACTGCTATAAACATGTAGCATTTGGCAACCAGTTTGAAAGGAGGAAAGGCAGTGTGATTTCTTGATATTTCCCTCCAAGAGGGAGAAGAAAAACAACTGAAGGAAAGAGAAAGTTTGACACTCTCACTGATATATTTTCATTCCCTGCAATCTAAAACTCAAGAAACATGTTGGGTTTTTTTCCTAACAAATTAACATCTTCACTTGTCTATTTTCTCTGAGACTAAGTCTCCTTTTTTCAGACAGCTCAGACTCTTTTGCCATCTGCAGCAGTCAAGGCCAAACACATGGCTAGTCCTGTCTTGGAGGGAGCAAGAGGAAACCAGGACACAGGTGGTTCCTCCATGCTACAGCCTGTCAGCTCATGTACAGAAAAGACAGGATCTCTGCCAACTTCTGTCACTGTCTTTCTATACATCTCTTTTGGTTCTTATGCAGCACCCATAACCATGACAACTGCCTGCCTGCCCAAACTATCAGACATACGCCGATAGCTGTCTGCTTGTCTAGGCAGCAATGTTTCTAAGAGAAGCCCAGATGAAGAGAGCCTGGTTGAAGCCCCTGAATGTGCTGCAAAATTCATCCCATTTAATGAGGAGATTGAGTGGCAACAACTCTGCATTTCCCTCTGTTATTATCCCACTGCAATGCTGGTTCCCTGCAGCAAGAAGAAAGTCTTAAGATAATGTCACAGCAAAGCTCTTCCAATACTTCTGTGCAGGTTCAGCTCATCACCATGGCTGGGATGATTCATGGAATCTTCTCCTTGCAGGACATTTTGGAAAATATGGGAGATGGCCAGGTCCAAGGTGTCTAACAGCAATTGGAAAGGAAGTACCCCATATTTGGTCTCATCCTCATCTCCAGCAGTTAGAGGATGCCTTAAAGCTCAAAGCACATTTCTAATATCTTGCTACACATTACTGAGTAGTCCACAGCTCTTTCTTAGCCGAGCTCATAAGCAGAAACTGGACTTGACAAATCTGCAAGAGTCTCAGACATCCTCTCTACAGCCCTGGGCAGCTCCTCAGCTGGTGAAAATTCAGAAAGTCCCTTTCCTTTGCTAGTCACCCTCACTTTCCTGCTTTTGTTTTTAGCTGCATCCCGTTAGAATGCAAAACCCACTCATATTAAGTCAATGTTATCTGTAAAAGAGCAGAGCAAGGGCAACAAAATAAACTGTCAAGAAACCAAGCAAGCGAGGCTGAGCACGAATAGGAGGTGTATACTGCATTTGTCTCACACTTTTTCTCTTCTGTGGATTTAGCAAAGACAGGCTAAACTGACACACAGGCTCCAGGATTAATCTGTTCATTACACTTGAGCAGATGAGAGGGGTACACAAGGAGGAAATCTGCTGGGGATGGATATCTTGTACTCTTGGTACTGACAGTGGGAGAAGTTAGAAATTCTACCTTGCAAGACTCAAACAGAATTGATAAATGGCCTGGAGTTACTATCCTGGACTTTCTTGGTTAGATTGGCTGGCTCTGCCCCGCACTGCCAGGGAGGGCACTTTAGAAAGCGGGATGGTGATCCATCAGTTTGGCACTGCCACAAATCCAGCTCCAATCTGAGCTGTGAGGTGGAAATGTGGGACAGGTGATGAGGCAAAGGTGTGACACACAGCTGAGTTTTGCTACGCTCGCATCTTAGAAATAACAAGCTGTTTCCCACTTTTATTAAGCTCATATAACCCTTACAGATACAAAAGTAGAAGTGCTGCTTTAAGTGCCAGGGTACTAGTGTTTTGCACTCTCTCAGGTCCTATTTATCTAATGGTTTTCATCCGTGCAGTGCTGATGCCTCAGAATTACACTGCATTACCACATTTTGCTGTTGTAGGTGAAACTATTATTAAGGCTGTCTGACAAATCCCATGATAACCCCCTGTTTTCAGAGTATTCTAACTTTGCCAAGTTTTAACTGTTGGACTGATAACTTTCAACTATTTCAAAATTAATTCACCTAGAAACTTTCAGCCACAACAGCTCATACATTTCCAGGAAAACAAAAGAAAACAAAAAGTAAGAAAAAATATGTTAATTCTGGTAAAGTTTTCTTGCAGAAACAGCCCTCATCCTCATCCTTCAGAGTAAAGAATATTCACCCAAGCTTTAGCTAAGCTGATGATCTGTGAAAATGAGCAGTTCACACATGAGTACAGGGGAGATGTGCTGTAGTTCAAGAGCTGTTATTTCCTACTGATTCTGTCCAAACTGAGTGCATTCCAGTGAACAAATTCCTGGCAGTTTCAACTCTGGATGGTTACAGGCTGTGCCAGGACTGCTCTAAATTGACAGCAGAGAGATTTCTTTTCATCTATCTTCTCTGCTGGATCCTGACAAAATGGAAGAGTTGGCCAATTTGAATACAAATGAGAGAAAGCTGGACCAGCTACCAGAGACAAAGGGAAATTTGTGGAAATGAGAAAGGCAAGAGGTAAACTGGGACAGGCTGGGCAAGGATCAATAAAGAGTGCTACTGAGTTTATCCCATTTCAGAGGGTAAGGCAGAGCAAGAATTACTAAGGAGACAACTAGGAAGAAAGAAAACAGACCAGGAATAAAACAAGGCTGGTTTGGATGGGAAGAGCACTAACTTTCAGTTTAACCATGGATGTTTTCTATCAACTGGAACAATTCTCCCAGGAGACACCAAAACAGCCCAACCCCAATACACCGTACTGCCCAGTGGTCACACCTCCCCTCCTCAAGTCCTGAGGCCTTTGCTCAAAACCCTGCTCTACTGGATATTTATTTACACAAAGTGAAAGTGTGCAAACAAAGTACTGGGTCCAGCACTCCCACCCACTGCTGTCTCATGATCTGCTTGGAGATGCAAATCTCAGTGCTGTCAGGAGATGAGGGTCTGCCTTACCCTGATAATGATTTACCCAACAAGAAGTGAACACTGTCACATTTCATCTCCAGTACTTTTGTTTTAATCAAGTCTTGTAAACTAACAAAGCTTGAATTCCCATCTATTCTCAGAACAGCCAATAGACACCAAGGAAGAGGAAGGCAAGTTTTAAAAATTAATATTTATATCTATTCATCTTCAAGAAAGATACACAACCCTTATACAAGCTTCTGGGGGGGATCTCTGCAATACACACATGGCTTGCCCTTCCCTGCAGTCAAACCAGGACAGCTCAGGACGGAGCACACCACTCCTGCTCAAGATGCAGGATCGTACCAAGGGAATATCACAAGAAAGAGCTTCCCCTGACACAGCAAACTTTGCCATCCAGCCTCTTACACCCCTCCATCTTTAATGCACATAGGTCTGAATTGCAGTACACTTCTTGGTGATTTATGGCATTTTGTGCATTTTCTGCCTTCCCTGGCTGTTTTCCTAAAAAACTCATGAGGTAGATATTAGCAAGAGAAAGAAAATACTAACCAGGCTGACTTAAGTACCTTAAGTGGAGCAGGAAATTGCTGGTATCCATAAACTGAGCAACTTGCAGAATATTAATCACCAAACCACAAGTGAGATGAAAACATCATAAACATCTGTACCTCTCAGCAAAGATCAAGGGAAGCACCAAAGATGCAAAGAGATGAGCAGGTGATTATCTTCATTTAGCTCCAGGAAAAATAAACAGTTTTCTAAAATAGAGTTGTTAGAATTACCAGTGCAGCTTCCAGCCAAGAGCAAGTCCCCTTCTAAGCCCTGATTGCTAAGGAATAAAAGGTCTGACACATGTATGAGGTCCTGCAGGTTTCTTGCTGAGGAGCACTCACATTGGGTTGGGTTCAGGCACCAGAAGGCAGTCCAGCAAACCAGGGGACTTCATGCTGGAGAAGAAAGCTCTTCCACATGGCAGACTGAAGAAGGCTTTACAAGCCCTTTCCCACAGCTGTGGACACAGCTGATGGACCAAGATTGCCAGCCATAGCTCTTAGCAAAGGCTGTGCTGTGGGCACTTGCTGAGAAAAGTCCCTCAGTGATATATATGTTTAACAACAGGAAAACAACTCTGGCCATTTACACAGGCTTACATCACAGTGTCCTTTGGTAGCACTGGGACCCATGTTTTGTAATTACCTTCCTCTGGAACTGGAACTGGAACTTGCAAGTTCCAGTTCACAAGATGCATCCTGCAAAGGTGCATTTACAAGCATTTTGCAAGTTTTTAAGGCAATACTTAACAGGCCCTTTGTCGTTTATACTTTGCTCCTCAATGCAGTTTATAAATTACTTCCACTTAAGAAAACACAACTGGACTTTTAGCTATAAAAAATGGCTGTTCCAAGGCAGAGGAAAATTACTAGAGAGAAAGTACCCTCCTGTTTCACACCATCCACTTCCTGGCAATATTTCATCATCCCTTCCATAAGTCCATCAGATTTCACTTTTAAATGAGTTACTGGGTTGGATTCACTGCCAGGCAGTGACCATTTGTTCTTGTGCCAGCTTTGGCCTTCAGCATAAACATTGCTGGTATTTACCCCCTGGTGGTAATTTATACATAATTATAATGCATTCCTATCTTCCATTTCACTGGGGACTAAACAAATCAGTTGAATGCAGATCATATGAAAAGACCTTCTCTGAACTTGCTCTGCTTAGTCCTTCTTAATAGAATTCATCAGAATGCATCCATGAGTTAGAGTGGGTCCCTGTGATGATGTCTTTAGCATTCCAGATGCCCTTAGCTCTCTGGGTAACTGCACCTCTTACAACTTGCACTGTCATCTGGCATTTTCTGAGATGTATTTTCTGAATGGTTCATCATTGCCTGATGTAAATACTACATCCAAGATTTAAGCTGTTGTTTGCTGGAAAATTAACTCAGAGTGCAAATTCTTCTTGTTAGGTTAAATTCTCCAGTATCCACTTAATATGACAACCTCTTGTGTAACTACTGTTTCTGTAACTCCAGTCCCTTAGAATTACCCTATTCTTCCTATCCACTATTCCAGCTGCTATTGCAGTGACAGCATCTTCCAAACCCAACTTCATTATGTGCTTCCCTCACCCAAATTTCAGCAGCTTTTCAGCCAGGCCAGACATACCCTGCACAACCTGTTGTCTTCTCCAGTGCAGGTCCCTTTGAAATCCTCTCTTCTGCTAATACTGCCCTTCCCAACTGGACTTATAACATGTTTGAATTGACAACAAACACTGTATTGGAATCCAGATAAATCAGATTTACTGCATTCCCCCTAACAAGAAAGTCAGTTATTTTATATAAATCAATAACATAAATCTGCATAATCTACATTTCTTAAACTCAGGTTACATTTTATCTCATTATCCCCATAATTTTAAATGATTCTTCCCTTTTTGGAAAATATTAAATTCAAAAGGATAAGCCTGTACATGCCCATAATGCTGATTTTGTTGATTCTTAAACGAAATTCTCACTCTCCTCAGTATGAAATACATCCCCACATAACCTTCATAAAACTGCATGTCAACAGAACTGCAACTTTGGTACGTGAGATCCTTCAGCAGTCTGGGGCACCATTTCCTCCATAGATGCAGCTGCTTCATTCTCCTTTGCAGATACTTGCTTTCTCCATCCCCTCTGGTAACACCCTCGCTGCCAAGCAGGGAGGAGCACTACTACTTATGTTCACTAATTTGGGGATCCCTTTGAATCACCTTCCATCTCACTAGCTCCTCAGTATAAATTAAATTAGATCAACTTCTTTCTTGCTTTGGATTTAATGGCTAAACAGCATTTTACTATTTATCGCCTATGCTGTCTTCACTGAATCACAGTTTGCATTTCTGTGGACTTCCTGCCTGCATTAAATATCCCCTTTTTAGCTTTCTTAGTGTTTTGTTTAGTTTTGTTTTGTTTTTTAATCTGTAAGACTAAGTGTCTTTCCCTACTGGATTTTTCCTTTGTCTGGTACATTAATTCTAAATTTTTTTCCTCTCTCACAAAGAAAATCCACGCTACTTTTGTGTTCAGGTCCTAAGTTCTACAGCCTAGCTTGCCTCTGTAACTAGTTTCCTTCACTTTTATGAAATAATAAATCTTAGTTACAGTTGAATGTTTAGCCTTCCATTTCATTTAATTTGAAACAACACAAGATCCCTCAGCTGAAGGTTGCTTTCTATGTATAAGTCTTCCATAATAGTCTCAATACATTGCAAATCTCCATTGCTTTTTTTAGTTTAATAACTATCTGGAAAAAAAACCCCATGAATTATCACATCCTGGTATATCTGGGTCCAGCATTAGGAACGTTATGGGTTTTTTTTCCAACATCTATTTGGTGAAAGAAAAAATAACAAAATGACATAATTTCAGATGTTTTTTATCTCACCAATAATATGAATGGGGTTTTGAGTGTCAAGTATGCCTTAATACAATGAAATTTTATATTTTTTTTTTGAGTTAAAGCTAGAATAATTTCAACACAAAATTACAGTCAAATCTCTCTAAAGCAGGCTGACTACATATCTCTGCCTTCAGGAGGGCTCATTTGAAAAAAATTCTGACAGTTCATATCCTGCTTATTGCTGTCTTTTGAAAGAGGGAATTATATTTCCCTGTTAATTCCAATTAAAATAATTAAATTGTGCAAGCCATTGTGCCCTAGTAAAAGTGCTACATGAAATAGTATTAATGGTGCCTTCGGCTGCTAACAGTGGGAACCAGTCGGTCTCACTAGGAGCAGAGAGAGAGGCACGCACCCTGTGCCAGAAATCTCTGTCTGCTGCTGCTGGGAATCTGCTCTGAGGCTCAGGGCAAGGGCACCTGCTCCACGGCACAGCAACCCTATGCTGCAAGCAAATCAGTTTGGACTCTTTTTCTCCCCTAGAGTTATGATGAACCCACTCCAGTCATGCCAGTGCAAATCCAGATGGACTCGTGCAGTGCTGGGTGAGTAATTCTCACTTCCCCTGGTGAAAACAGAGCTGAGGTTGTCCTTCCTGCCTTCTTGAGGAGATGAAGAAAGGAGAAGCTTGAGGCATCAGACTGAGACACGCTGATCACTCCTGTTCTGATGGGTAGCTGACAGGCTGGGACAAATCCCTGCCTGTATCCCTGCTGCTTTCTTCAGGTTTCCCACGTGCCCTAAACATAGAGGCCCTTCCCCCAAAGGGAAGCAGGGGGTGTTCCCCAGAGCAGTCCCCACTGCCTTGGTTACCATGATGCTTTCCCAATATGTGGCACAGGAGGTAAGTAGCAGGAATGAAAAATCCTAATGCAAAGTCATAATTTGTGGCCACAGAGCCAGCATCCAGAGTAGGCACAAGGAAATGCTTGTGACCTGCAGCCATATAGAGCAAAAGGAACACAGCCACATTCCCCTCCCTGTCACAAAGGAGTCCAGTAGTGAAAAGTCAGGATGATGGCATTTGCTGCTCCCCTCATGAGCTGGGAAAATGTGGGCATCAGCTCAAAGCCAGAAGTCTAGAAACTACTTTACCTAGTATTTTTTTTTAAGATCAGATGCATCTATACTAGTCATGCATAATAAATCAAAAAATCCAGTAGCCTGAACTGTACGCATCACAAACCAGAGGAAGTGCTTCCAGGAAAACCCAACAGGTACACAAGATGGGTTAAAAGAATGCTGTCATCACTGAAAAGGAAAGCTGCCAGGAGACCTGACAGAGCTAGGATAGAAATGATGCCAGCACCTTTCTTGCAGGGTATCTGCAGGCTCTCCTCAGTTTTGTGATCAGGCTTCACAGAAGATCCCAACATATTTTTCCACAGAAGATGGTTAAGAAGCAAAGTGGCAGCTTCAGGGCATTTTACTTAAGCACCTTCTACTAATAGTTCATTTGTGAGACAGACAGTTAATTAACACACGCTCATTGGAAAAGAAAAGCTTTTCTCAGCTCCCAAATAACTTGTTATCCTTTGCAAGTGAGAGGTATTTTTCTTCCCTTGGAACAAAAATGTTCTTTGCATACAGGTAGCAAAAGGGAGGGTACTGGTAACCCCTGCCCTTCCACACTTCATGGGTCAAGTCAAAGGATACATCCCTAGCAGTGCAAAAACAGTGATATAAATCCCATACCTATATCTATATTTATTACACAGTTGGGAATCTCCATTTTGCAGAGCTAAAATCACCAAATTAGTGCAATCCCATCACCAGGTTGGAATTAGCTCTGTAGATCTTGCAATGTTTTACATTCACTGCTGATTTCCTGAAAACATCCCCACTCTCAGTACAGCACATTACATGCTCAATTTTCTCCCTTAACAAATGCTGATACCTTTCCCTCTCTTAACACACCCCTTCTAACCCAACTAAGGCTCATAACTTTCTGTTGCCCTTCTATGATTTTCTTGCTATCATAAAGGAGAATTTATTGGACTAAAGATCCACTTTTAATAATGCCTTCTGCTGTGTATTTTCACTGCTGACGTTAACTCAGGCACCTTCTGTCCCGTTGGATTGTGGCTTCCAACAATCCACGACAGCATGTCTTGAAGGAATTTTGCTGAATAAACTCACAGTCCTAGAAATGTCAGATAAATAATGTGAGGGAGAATCCTTATTGGAAGAACTTGAGTGACTGGGGGAAAATACCATAGAGGGAAAACGGCGAGACTGCACTACTGACCTTAATAACTTCTGCTGTGAATGTGCCCACAGTGATCAATACACAAATGTGAAAGCAATTAGAAGCCATCAGCCTGTAACCTCGGTTCTCCCAGGAATTAGTGGGAACAAACCTTAAATTGTAATAAAATCTCAACAGATGGTTTCTGGAGACCTTTTAACTAACACTGCAGTTTCCAAACCGAACACGATAATCTCCCTGGATTCTCACTGAGTAACAGCAATAAATGAGCTCCCTTTAAAGGCTCATCACTGGGAACGTCATCTCCTTCTGAAATGAAAGTACGAATCAAGTGCCAATACTTTTATTACCTATGATTGCAAGATCATCTCAAAGCTTCCTGAGAGTCTAGGAACATAGACCAAGGGAAGCAACATACATACAAACACATTATTCATTAATACCTGGTAACAAGAAGAACATCAAGTATTGTCCCAGAAATGGAAATGCTGCACAGACAGGGTTGGTCAACAATTATCTGTACCAACTCCTAGACCACACATTGCCAGCAGCAAACAGCATGGAGTGACTGGTTCCTCTTCTGTCCCCACCAGTCTGTTCAGACTGAATTTCTACACTGGCAATAATGACTAATAGTCATTGTCAGCACTGACTAACGATATGGCTTGGATGTGGATACTAGCCAAGAAGTGGGGATTTATTAGGGTGGTATTGAGTCGGACAGAGAGGAATCTGGACACAATGGTGACAGGTTTCCCATCACATAATGAATCTCCTCCACCACCCACTTTCCCTTATCCAAGTCTTCTCTACCATTCCTGTCAAAGTGATCTTCCTGTCACTTTTTTCTTACCTCATGGAAAAAAAAAGGCTTGTTACAGAGGAGAAAAAGGAAACTATAAGCACAAATGCAAAGGTGCAAAATTTATGGGGAGGAAGATTTTTTTTTTTGTTGCTTTTTTTAAAGGCAACCAGACTGTTCCTTGAAAACAACCAGGACATACAGCAAGTTAATAGCTTCAGTCTGCATTTGAGCATTATTAAAACTCCTGTGCCTCTTTTTTTTTTTTTTTTTTTTTTTGTTTGGTTGTTTGTTGGTTTGGTTTTTTTGTCACCTAAAGACTGATACTGCAATACAAGAGACATTCATGTAGGATAATGCAGAAGAGGCCCATACACTTCTGAGACATTGAAGACTGATTATTGCATCTCTCCTGGATTTCTGGCTTCCCTGGTATATTTTAGTGGGCTTTACAGATGGCTCTGAACCTTTTAGCTGAGTTATTTATGCACTAGGTTATTGTAGCAGGTTGTTCTGCTGCTGCACTTGTTTCATGGGGTCTAACCTTGACAACATATTTGCATTTGCACTTCGAAGCCATCTAAAGTGTGGTCACTTTTATTCTACTCTGTGGTCCTTGATTGGCTTCCATAGCCAGGCAGCCCCTTCATCTGAATCTTACAAAATACCTCCAGAGCCATCTGAAAAGACCACTAAAGCACATGAGAGAAGCCAGGAATCAAAGAGGGAGGGTAACTGCTTCAAGCAAGGAAAACTCTACAACCTCTCTGGGCCACCTGGTCCTGTGCTCAGTCACCCTCACTGTCAGAAGAATGTTACCTGATGTTCAGGCAGAACTTCTAGTGTTTCAGTTTGTGCCCATTGCCTCCAGCCTTGGAGCCAGCTGAAACATCCAGCTCTACCAATAAAGTTTACCCCATTATTTTCCAAGCCTGTGGGCTAATATCCTTAGCACACAGGACACTGAGAGAAAAGATGGTGGGAAACATGATGATCTAGAGAAGAAGAAAAGTCCAACAGCTAAGGCAGAAGACAAATTTTCGTTATGATTCTAAGCAAATGCTCAGGTCTTCCACAGACATCCAGCATGCAACAGTGGACTTGCATGAACTTCTTCTTGCTGTCCTTCTTTCCAAGGGGCCTAGTCACCTGCCTTCTTGTCAGAGGCAGCCTTGCTGATACCCTATCACTTGTTTAGAGTGGGCACTTGCAGGTTATAGGAAGATGAATAAATCTTTTTCTATCCCTTTGTTTCTAGAACCCCTAGAACTCAGGCTCCCTTCTGCCAGAGGTCCATCTAGATGAGTATTTTGTTGCTGGCAGGGATCAGTACTGGATGTACTGGTGAAGAGTGTAGGAACACGGCCTACAGCCCTGAATCACCAGCAATCTGTGGTATCCTTATCTTCAACAGCCATCACATAGTAGGTGAAGAGTATTTTTTTTTCACCCTTTGTTTTAAACTTGCTAATGTTCTCCTGGAAATTTTTGGAGGGATGCTTAGAGAATGAGGCTCACCCTACTCTGAAAGTCACTAGTGGGGTTGTGTTTCCAAAGACTCATCTGTAGGTTTGAATCTTTTTCTTTCTCTTTTCTGCACACAAACATATATGACACTTTCACTGACTCTGGGACCTGCTTTGCCCCACTGTCCTACATATAATTAGGCTCCTATTTGCTCTGTTCTATCACATTGCATGAAACTTTCCAGGTACCTGGCAAACTGCGGTGAGAGTCACTAAGCATACACCATCCTTCTTAAAGAATGGATGGATGGATGGATGGATGGATGGATGGATGGATGGATGGATGAAAACTCTCCAGTTCTGGCCCAGTCACTTCATCAAAATATTGCTCCAGGTAAAAATGATTCAACCAAGTTTGACAGAGGCCTCACAGCTTCCTTTCCACAGGAAACCAATTGGCCAGTTCAATTACACTTTCTATCTTACAGCTGCTTTCTCAAAGAAATCTGAAGATATTCCAACACCAAGGTGATGGGATGTCCTGAGCAGCAAAGGGACAAACTTCCAGTTTGGAGATACTGTTGTTCTGGGCAGTGAAGATTTTCTAAAAAAACCCAAACATGGAAACAACTGAAAGACAGAACTTTCTCAAGAGTGTATATTTCAGTCACTTGAGGTTGCAAAGGGCATGGCTATTGAATTGTTGAAGGTTAAAAACATCCAGGAACATATTATGTTTCTCCTCATTTATTCACTGTAATCTAAAGACCAAGTTAAATAAATTCTCCTTTGCAGTCTGGATGCTTATTTTCTGCTGACTCCACAGTCACACACTGAAGAACTATTCAATAGCTTTTATTACCTAGAAAACAGAAAAGGCTCAAAAAAAAAAAAAAAGTAAAATGGCTGATAGGGAATTCTAAAAAAAGGAATCTAATCAGGAAATAGCATCATTTGAAACGCTTTCAAGCCAGAAAATACCGTAACAGAGGAAATGAAAACTGCAGCTTTTTATTGGATTTGTGGATAATCCCCCTATTTACTGAAAGAATTGTTTCTAAATCTTTATTTTTCTCTGAATATATATATATTTCAGGAGTCAGGCTATTGTCTCCGCCATGTATTAAGCCAACACATTAGCTGATTTATCTAAATAAACAAGAATCATATGTAAGCCTACTTTTTCAAATATGTAAATCTGGTTTGTCCCCTCAACATTATTGTTAATACAGCCTCAAGAGTATTACAATTTACTTACCTAACATGCGCACTGTGTTTTTCACTATGCCATTACACATTCTGAATATGTAAATTCATCTTTGTCCCACTGAATGTGGATTTAAGGTTTGTGTAGATGACAATGTAGTTCTACTGAGGCATTCCTCCTTCCTTCCTCCACAATCTTTTCAAAGGAAAAATGGTCAATATTTGCATTAAAATCACAAAGTGATGGGCAATTGGGATGATAATTTTAAAAATTACACTGCAGATTGGAGTGGTGACAGCAAGCAAGCAGATGTAGGAAGGTGGCACAGAGCTCAGCATGCCCCAGCAATCCTTGCATCATTGGCTTCATCCTTAGAGGACTCTATTTGGATGGTCAAACTCTTAAGCACAGCCATCCCTTAGTGCTTGGGAAGATTAGACAGACAGATGGCTCCTACAGAGAGATGAGTTAGAAAGATCCAGGAAGGGATATTTTCACCAGATGGATGCTGCCAAGTTTTGCAGGGCACAAGAGGTGCCCTGAGGTCTAGATCAAAATCTAGTCCTCCAGGATCTTCTGGAGGAAAATAGTTCCTCAGTTCAGCCAAGTACTTGACCAGAGAGTAACTGGGGTTTTCCTGATGAATTAGGGATGTGCTTGAGTCCCTGATGACTGACTTACTGTTTAAGGCCACTGAACCAGCCAGAGAAATACCCAGCAACAATTGGGTGAACATGAAGAGCTCCTGATTCCAAGTGCTAGCAACATATGGGAGGAATTGCAAAGTTTTCAGTAAAATCTTAAAGGATAAAAGTGAATGGAGAATCTCTGCAATGGCAGTAACATAAAAATAAACTCAGAAGGCCTCTATTGGCTTTTGCTGACTTTCTGGAGATTTCAATGACTCAAGATTCAAGGGCTGCAGTTGTTAATTACAGCCATGTACTCTTCACAGAAACTGTTAACCATAAAGCGTTTTACAATTTGAACTGACACTACTCAAAGCAGATTATATAAAATATTTGAACATATGATTGATGACTCCAGGCACAAAGAAAGGGGATGCTGTGAAAGTGAAGATAAATAAAAGGACATAATGACCTAAAAAGCTCATGCTGCAGATCCTCTCACAGGGTCTTTGGAAAAGTCTACTCAGTTTCTTCTCTGAAAGCCATGTGGCTAAAGCTTGTGCTGCAGAGCACCGAGGTCTTCACAGCTTCCTCTTGCTGCCCTCAATGCATCATCTCTCCCACTGCATGTGGCAGGACTCTGCTGCAGAGAAAAATGGTTTGATTTTTTCAGGGGAGACCTGAGGAAGGAGGTGACCCTGCCCCAGATTTCAGTGGGGACTACTGCTGTGACTGTCTAAAGCACCTATGCCAGCTTGGACTCTTATGTCCCAGACATTTCCAGTATTCGGTTCTCTCTGAAAAGATCTCTTGGCTATAGAAAATTTCTTTCAGAAGGTCTCCAAACGGATGTTAGGAAACAGTGTCCTAAATGATGAGCATAAAATTGAGCTTTTGAAGTCTGTAAATAAAAGGGGAAAGAGTTGTAGGGTTCATAATTACTTTGAAATCCCTCTGAAACCACAGGGAGCTATGAGTATTTACAGCACCACTGGCAATGAAGTAACTAGATGCTAGAACAGTGATTTAGCTGAAAAATAAGATACCTAGGTTCTGGGTTTATTCTCTCAGGTGATGCTAGGTCAATTTATTCCGTTTTAAACTCAGATAGTGATTTCCCTACTCTCCTGCACCATTCCAACTCGGCAGACCTGAAAACCAAGAGCCTCCTTTTGCTTTTTTTTTTCTTTTTTTTTTTCAAGTGAATAGGAGAGATATCCTGAATGGGAACTGCCTCCAAATGCTGCTGAGGTATACACACACTTCTTTGGTCGAGTAAGGTAGATTAGCAAACAGGTCAAACAGGGCCATGATGGTTGGACTAGGGGACAAAAACAGCTAGATGTGGAGAAATGTCAAGCTGGGAAGACTTCAGGTGTGAGAGGATCATGTGAGCTCAT
Organism: Ceyx melanurus; assembly: GCA_024611195.1. NCBI lineage: Eukaryota > Metazoa > Chordata > Aves > Coraciiformes > Alcedinidae > Ceyx > Ceyx melanurus. The sequence continues at coordinate 46,025 of JANHGL010026097.1, read as the reverse complement.
CTCTCTTTCACAGCACTAACAACCTGATAGGAAAAGGACATGTGAAGGAGAAAAATCTTTTGAGGTAAAAAACAAAGCAAAAATGCCCTCGTGCTCTCATGTAGTCACTCTCTTATCTATTCAAACTCTTACACAGTGCCCTCAACATAGCATCCAAGTGCCTGTCAATCACCAATGCACTTATCTCCACACTGTCGCTGTGGGAGTAGGAAAGAAATCTTATCTCCACCATATAGATGAGCAGCTGAGGCAAGAAATTAAGGGCTTGATCTGGTTACCTAAACATAAGTTTCTAGTGCCATCTTAGATGTCCTGAAGCATGCAAGACATGCACAGGGTTGGCAGGTGGGACACAAGACCTAAAGGAGATCTGTGATCTTCTGGAGGCCAGGCAGGATATGCTGGCAGATAGCAGAGGGAGAGGAACCTCTGGATTTAGGGAGCTGAACTGAATCCTGTGGTCAAGGTAAGGCATTTGTGGCAGAGCAGGGAGCTGAACTCTATGAACTGCCCTGCTAGCACCTGAAATACAAGAATTGCCTTCTGTCTGAAAAGAGGGACACAACTTTTTTTTATTTATTTAATTATTTATTAAAGCCCAATCTCATGTGACTGGGACACCCAAAGCAACTACTTCTGCCTAGGTATTGTCTTTGTGGATCCCACCTATGGAATATGGACTTATTTTCTGTCAATCTCAACAGGAACTCTTAGATTGCAATACAAGGAGCCAGAATCAGTATCAGAGGGGCCTTCCTCCACTATATCCACAATCCCAGACTTGAAAGGTGAACCCACCTCCTTATGGCAGTGTTTGCAGAAAGGCATTTTCATTTTAGTTCATGGCCAGACCCTGATGATGATTTAGGAGCTTGTAATGAGCTTACTGAGGAAGACTGAAAAGATGGCCAAGGTCAGAGCCCCCATAGGAGCACTATAAGTCTTGACATGTACAGCAAATAAGGTTCTCAAACAGCTGCCAAATCAGAAATAAGCTGTATGCAGAGGAGCTGTGTTGGTCTTGCTGCAGGCTGCTATTTTGGTGCATTAGACTGAGGACAGGTTTGCAAAACCACTCGAGCAATTCGGACATTTGGTTCCTCTTTGAAACAGCTCGGTCCAAGAGGAGGTGGCGAAGCACCAGTCTGGCAGGTCTGGTTGCTAGAGCAGCTTCCTACAGCACAACCTGCAGGCACACAAGCATCTCTTCTCTGCCTTTTGCCCTGCTGGTCTGGGCTGTGTCCAAATGCCTTGCAGATCTACATCTCAGGTTTAACCAAACAACCCCCAAGGACAAAACTGGTTCAATTACTCCCTTCTGGCCTCACTCGGAAGATAAAAGACATATATCACACATAATTCTTTCCCCAGCCACACCAGGTACCCTCCATTGTATTCACAGCTGCAACAGTGAACAGAATCTGATCTATGTCTTAATTCACTTAAGCCTCACACATACTTGAAAGAGCAGAATTATTTTTATGTCTTTCTTTTTTCTTTTTTTTTTTTTTTAATATGTGAAATCTGATTAGAATAATCCTGGCAAGGCAGAGAGTGATAAGCAAATAGAATAAGTGAAAAAATGTAGTTTTGAAGAAGGAAATTTATTTCCTTCCATCCCTCCCAATATGAATAATTAACTTTCACAAAGAACTTGTTTGCAAGAAACTTCTGGAGATGCAAGAAACTGTAATTAAAATACCTTCATAAATCACCTCTCAAAGGTCTTTATGAAAAGCGAGATTGTGGCAGAGTAAAAGGTTTGAGACATTCATACTTGGAATCCAGTTGCCAAACACCTTCATGGGGGTGTGGAAAAATTTGAAAAAAACACTTGAATTTATCCAGTGTCATGTAAGAAAGGGAAGCCACAGGAATCTGGGTGCTCTGCCTGCTTTTGCAACTAAGGAGTTCCAAAAAGAACTGTGACCAACAGGCATCTTAGGCATCTTTCCCTCTTCTACACCTCTGTTCTGTGTAAGAAAATGGATAACTCTCTCCTGGAAACCATTCTGAACTTTCCATTAGAAAAGCAGGTCTTGCTATGACTGCACAGAGAGACATTATGATTTCCAATTTCCAAAACAAGCACTATTTCTAATAGGTTACCATTTTTTCACTAAAATCCTAAAACACTATTAAGAAAGGAAATTAATTGAAAGTTCATATGCTGATCTCTCAAAAAGGAATTGGTTTCCTAGATATGTAGTGTTCTGAGCATGCACACAATTACTGGATGCTATCCAAATAACTGAGCAGACCATAGTCTCAGGAATACTGGAGTAAATACATGCACAGTTTTCCAACCGAATGAACATCAATTGACTTGCTCTAGATAATCCAGTGGCAGAGACATTAGAAACAGAAATATTCCTCAATATCACAGAAATTGTATTGGTCTTTCCACCATTGCCTTGCTATGTGATGCTTTATGGCCATGCTTCCACCACTAAAAAATACCCCAACTATTGAACAACATTAAGCTGCACCAAGTCCACCTCCAAGCAAAACCACAAGCACTGAGTTTGTCCTAGAGCTCTCATTAAATCTTTAGCCATGCCTGGATAGCACAAGATGCCCTGGAGAGAAGAAGGCAGAGTGAACAGCACCAGGGCTGTAAAGTACTCCTAAAGCACCATGAATGCTGGACATCCAGCAACCTTCCCTGGTACACTAGCTCTGAAAAGACAGGTTATTTCTGTACAGCCTAAGGAGATGTTTTCTCAGTGGTCAGACAGCTCACTCCCTGTCTCTGTTACTGGTTTCTCCCAGCTCTCACTATGAGTGGCACCTACTGGAGCTGGATACTGAGTTAAATGGACCCACAAGGGCCACACTTAAGAGTCATCTCAGCAAGATCAAGGGGACCCAAACAATGGGCACCTCTGAAATCGAGGTTTTGAACTGTCTGAAAATCCATGCCTGATTTTGCTAGTGCAAATGGTTTTCTTGCAAGGCCTGGCTGTTCAGCTCCCAGGGGCGTCAGCACATAAGAAGTGCTTCTTTCCAGAGCACTGCTGCAATCCTGAGTTTCTCAGGAGCTGTTTCCAATTCTCCACCTGCCATCTTGAGCAGCCAACACCATAAACAGCCACAGCTCCTTGGGTGGCTGAGAAAGAGATATCTGTGGAGCCCTGAGCAACTGTACTTGACATATGGTATTAAGATGTGCAAGGGAAGATGGTTGGCACACTATGACTCTCCTGCAGTTCTTTTGCCTGCTCCCATTATCCTCAATGAAGATTGCTAGGGATGTAAATGCTGAGGAGACAGAAAAGAAGTGAAATGGGAAGACAGAGAGGGAGAAGCAAGCCCTGCCTACACAGCACACAGCTTTCAGAGCAAACAGATCTGCTCAGACATGATACTACACAAAAAGTTGTGCTGCTGCTGCTGCTGCTGAAGCACCAGTTCCCTGAATAATCACAGTGATACAAAAGAAAGATTGTGATTAAGACAAAGAATTAGGATCTGGAAGAACAGAAGCTCTATTCCGTCTCCATGCTTGACCTTGGGCATGTCACATCACTCCTCTATGTTCAGTTTCCTTAACTATATGATGAAGCTTCCCAGCATGAGTGGAAAATTACCTGAGAGCGTGGGAGACAGCAGGAGCAACTCACAGGTAAATGGTAACAGATTCTTTTGGGGGCCCACACCATTGGCCTCTGCAGTCTCAGCTAACTCCTCCCACTGCTGATGATCCAGATGAGCCAAACACCCTTAGACCTCCATATCCCTGAAGGCCAATCATAAACTGTAGCTTTAGGTAAAAGAACTGCATTTTATCAGTTATGTATCAGACATGTGAAAGCCACAGGCTGGGTCTGCATTATGAAGACAGTATTTGTGTGGTGCTCCCACCAGAGATTAAATTGACACAGCAGCTCTCTGACCTGACCTCCCATCAAAAGCTGGTGTTCAGCATGAGCTCTCCCTCCTCCTCAGCCAACTCTGGCAGTTATAATCAGACTACCCTGCTTCTCATTTCACATCAAGTGCTTCTTGAGTCCCTCCTTTTGCTTTGTTCCCTTCCTGCTCACCACAGTGTATGGTGGGATTTCCCATCATCCACAGGGAAATTTTACTACAGGCACTAAGTCTAAATTTTAAACCAAGTGACAGGGTTTAAGCTGGAAACAGTCTTGAGAACAACAGGACCCTGAGCACTATGGCAGGGTTGGCCAAGATGTGGCTTGCTCTTAAGAGTACTTTATATTTTTTCCTCTAAAAAAGACCTCACGACTTCTGCAGTGATTCTCCACTTTCTCCACCCAGAGACACCATATCTGCCTTTGGGGTCAGTACCTCCAGACTGCTCCCCTAGGGCAGAGCACTATGATGCACTTAGGAAGGAAAGTCCCTACACAGGATCTCCAAGTTTTTTCCATGCTAATCCAGGAAAAGGGCAAGCCAGTTCCCAGACAGGACTACAAGCTGAGAAGCATTGGAAGACAGTGGCATTTTAGATACTTCTCTATCACCTATCACCTCTAGACCAGCTGTCTAGAGGATATCTGTAGACATACCCTGTGGATAAAATTCTGCTAAGCCTCTGTGCAGACAGACAGGAAGGAGCTAAGAAAGACACAGAACATGACTCAAAGATATCATGGCCAGTGCTGTTCAGCTACAGCTCCCAGAGCACAGCAGGAGGGGCAAGGTAGAAATGGAAGAGGTTTGCCCAGCCAAAATGCCAACAGCAGCAGTAAGAGGGGCAGGAAAATGAAGTTGCTTTGGACAAGACAGTAAAACAGCTGTGAGCCTTTTCCTTTTAAGAGCCAGAAAGGCAACAATCAACATTTTAGATGCCTTCTTGAGCTGGCTGGTCACACACCTGCACAGCACTCTTCTCCTGAGCTAGGTGGATCCCTGTCAAAGGTCCTTACTCCAGTCAGAGTCTGTTCTGTGCTACTGGAAAGCAAGGGTCTCTCCACAGCCATCTACCTGACACAGCAACAGGCAAGGTACAGATGAGAAGGGGCTGCAGGAAATAGATGGTATCCCCCAACTGCAGATGCTGACAGGTCTCCTTGGTGCTAAGTACAGTCTAAAACTCAAAACCCATCAGCTGCCCCAGCTCTGCCAACAGTAATTACCCAGTGTCAGGAGGAAGGAGGGAACATCTTCGCAGTGCACATGAATCAACTTAGAGCAATATGGGACAACGTGGTGACTCCTCAGCCCACTAGGAGGGGGAAAAGAGTAACTTTAAAAGGCACACAATGATTTGTGTAAGTGCATGGGCTTTGAACACTGCAGCAGGAATACCAGGATCTGCCCTTCTTGACCCCCGCTTGCTTTGGAGATATTCCTGCTGGGAGCTCAGACACTCTGCTTGTGGGAATGTCAGAATTAGGCTAAATCTTGCTCCTCATCTCACTTTGCACGTGCCTAGAAAGTTAGACATTATCTTTCTCAGTGCCTCCTCACCTAACAGCCTTGTTCAAAATCTCTGAGGTTCTGTTTTCCTCTCTCCTATTTAGAATGATATAGTGGTGGAAGAGAAAAAGGCTACACAGGAGATTCAAGCCAATTTCTATCTCAGAGGCTTTAGAGAGAAGAAGGCAGTCTAGGTCCAGCTGTAGTAATTCCACTGCAGTGCTCCAAACAGCATCTGGGAGCCTGAAAAGTGTGCATGTGTGCATGCAACTCCCAAGTGCTGTTATCAATAATGCATTTGATGTGCAGCCTCTAGAGGAGCTGACCAAGCTTCTCAGAAAGAGAAGTGAGTCCTTCTGCCTTCTCAGGAGGAAAGCTGTGAGGAGACAGGAGGACTTACCATCATTGTGCCATGTCTTATTTATGTCAAGAGGGTGTTCACATTTCAGAAAGCTTTTAGCATGGGGCTGATGCCCAGGTATATATTTGGGGGAAGAGAGAGCACATTGTGAATATTAAAATACTTTCAAACTTCTGGGACTCAGCTAAATTACAGGAAAGGGCTGCATGAAAGGCTATCACTGCTCCCAAAGCACAGCTTCTCTGTACCTCAGATGCCATTGGTGCATGTCAGAGGTGGCAAGACACCCTCACGGTCTCTTTACTGCCTTCCTGATGGCCGAGATATCAAACAAATTAACCTGTGACTCCTCTGTGTGTGCAAGTGATTTATTGATTTCAGAGAGGGACAATTAATGTAATTTTAAAATTTCAGGGCTTGCGAAGCCTTTCCACAGAAGAGTAGTCACTTCCACACAACAAAGGATGCAATCTGCAGTTCATCAGCAGGGAAGAAGGTCCCCTTTTTAATCAAGCAAAAGCTGTAAGGGAGGCCACAGGCAGAAGTCTACATAATGTCCACCCACTAAGATGAATCTTTTGATCTGGGTATGTTGTCTGAAACACACTGATGTGAGATTAATGTGGCTAAAGAAAAGGAAAAAGGATGACAGCAACAAGGCGAGCAGCAGAAGCTCTTGGAAGGTGTAACTAAAGAACAGCAAAACTGAAGTGAGATTAGCCACGAAAGATCAAGCATGCAACCTAAATGCAGGCAGAAAGCTGAAGCTACATCATAAAGGGACTAATGGTACCACTCCAACTGTGATTACTTGGTTTTCTCATTCTGTGAGAAGTCTACAGACAGCTGGTGGTGCAGCAGAGATCATTTCATTTAAGCTCGGAAAATAAGGGCCAAGCCACAAGTCTCAACTCTGCTCTAAACCATCTGGCCTGGCTCAGCCTTCAGCAAAGCCAGGATTTCCTTCTATTCACAACACAGTCGAGGCCATGACTTTACTACTAGAATTCTCAAAACCTCACATTTTCTCATAATCCTTCATCCATGCCCGTGCCCTCTACTCCCACCCCCACTGTCCCAGGGGTGATGGCAGAAGCTCAGTGAGATAGGACCAGGAGCCCTGGGGACAGAGATCACCCACTGGCCTCAGCTGCCCAGAATGTTGAGTGATCTTTGTGGGAGCATTTGAGCTCAAGTTATGGTTGATGTATGAACCAACCTGCTCTACAGAGGGTCTAGGACAGTGGCTGAACTGATCTGCTCTGCAAAGGATTTGGAATGTTTGCTAAACCAACCTGCTCTGCAGAAGGTCCTGTTTAAAAGAAAGCTTTACTGTAATGACATCATCATGTTATTGTCCTACCGAGGGAACCTAGAGAGCCTACCTGTCCCCATGGTGTTGGGCAGCAGTATCTCAAAACTCTCTGGACCCTACCCTAGAGCTCTGTGCAGAATTCCAGGAAAAAAACTAACAGAACCCACCCCAAAAAAGAGTCTTACAGCAGATACTCATTCATTACGAATTTGTAAGTTGGATAACATGATTAAACACTCCAATAATAAACAACCAGCAGATGGAAAACACTCAGCCTCTTTCCATTGGGACTTACATTTTCAGCCTTCCAGCGGGGCCAGGTATATTTTTAAAACAAACTCATCCCTCATGTCAGTAGGTGCAGTGCTGGGCAAGGACGGGGCTCTGCCTTTCACACATTTTGCTTTTTGGCCAGCCTCTAATCTGCTGTCACAAGGCCACCTCTGGGTCCATCACGTACAGAAAGACAGACCTTGCAAGGTCTCTTTGGTGCACCTCCTACACTGTATGGCCAGATGCAAGGACCAGCCGTGGTTCAGGAGACTCTGGAGCAGGACCAAAGCTGTGTCCTGCCTGCCTGCTCTGCTGCCAGGCTGCCCGTGGGCAGTGCTGCTGGCAAGGTGCCCCTCCACTCCCCTGTGCTCGTGCACAGACTGCAGGCTCCTTGGCACAGGCCATCCCACGCTCTCTGCAGAGCTGAGCACACCCTCAGCACATCGCAGCAGAGACTGGCTGCTGGTTACACGAACAACATCCCTTCCACCTGGCTCTCAGCTTCACATACAGACTCACAGAAAGCAAAGCTGGGAAGACTGGGAGTCTTCCTTGCAGTAAGGAGAAGCTCTTGAAGTAAAGATGCCAGAAGAGGCAAATGAAAGAGGCTGGTAATCCCCGGGGCCTGAGTCCCTGTGGCAGGGGAGATCAGGGAGCACACACTTAGCAAAGCACTGAGGAGCAATTTCAGTGCTTCACTGAACTAGATCTTGTATAAGCACATTTCAGGCCAGGCTCATAACGCCCGCCAAGCTCATTTATTCTACCAATTTCAGGAGGCTCCTATGAGGCACTGTGCCATGTAACTATAGGTGCCAGAAGCCAGCCCTGTATCTTGGGACTAATGGTAACAAAAAGCCATGGGGACCTGAATTCAGTTCCCATGAAGTTCCATTCAGAGGCTTCGAGAATATTATTTTTGCTTTGGAAGTGCTTAGTCTGGACAGTCACCTTTCACAGCAAAGCAGGGATGGCTCAGGCTGCCATCCAGGTCTTTCCACTGCACTACACTGTATTTCCCACTGATTCAGCCAGTCTGGCTTGAAATAGCCCAGATACTTTGAACTTCTCTGCCTTTCTCCTGGAAAATCACATTACGGTTCAATAATTCCCCATTTTTAAAGTTTTCCATCACTTAGCTCCCAGTTATAATTGCATGCACATAGCCAGTAAGGTTTTTTTCCTTGAGTTTCTTCATCTAAGAGTGTCGTATCTCCTGCTTTCACCTCCAGAGCCATCAGTCATTTTGGCAAAAGCAGACCATTCACTAGTTTTATCAGAAAGAGGATTGGAATAACTTCATTAACAAACATGTGACCTCAGCAAAACATGTCCTCACTCAGAACTTTCCTTATTTATTTTCATATCAAACAGAGTCCTGGACCCAGGAAGGAGAATATTTGTCTCTCCCTCCACTACAACATAAAATGTTAATAACAGTCCCATTGTCACCTTCCATGTCCTGGAGTTTTGCATAGATTTCACTTATGGAAAATAGACAGTGGTACTATCTATGGGCAAAACAGACACTGGATAAATGGCATTAAAACCAGGAAAAGCAGGGTGAAGAGTGTGGAAAATGAAAGCATTAGCCCAGGGAGAAGAGAGAGAGGACCTTAGTTAGTGACCACTCCTGCCTCCCCCCAACAGAATGCAAAGGGAAGCCACTGGAAGGACCTTCTGCTGTGACTGCCTCTCAAGAGCTTTTGGTTCTTGCTGGCTGGGATCAGTGCTCTACTCACACATCATTTCTGCTAACTAGGGTCTTCCTTGCACACTGTCCCATCCTCAGTCTAGACATTTCCTAGAACTTCCTTCCAAAATCCAACTTCTATTGTCATTGACTGTTCTGCTTTAACCTCATTATTTCCCCTACAATGGTTATTTGATCACAACACCCAAGAGAAAAAGAGGCAAGTTCTATGCAACACTACTGCTGCTTAGTACCTCTTCTGTCTACCTGCTTATCTAAGGTTAGGCCTGTTCATTTGGCCTGAAGGGAATCAGCAGAAGAACACTGCAGAAGATGGCAGCTACAACTGATTAATCTCTGCCATTTCTACTCTTGCCTTCCTTGCAATTAAAACAACCCCTCCCCACTGGTGTTTTACCCTCCTCCTTCTTCTACGCTTGAAGGAGATTGTGTGGGATAAAAATGCTCAACCAAAAGCTAAACATTTTGTTCTGATTTTATTAGAAACGGTAAAGTAATGCAAAACACACGAAAGACCTTTCAAAATGGGAATCTATAATGTTTCTTTGGGGAAGTGTCAAAATGAGATGAGTCAGCACTGCTGGAGCATTTTTCCCCCAATTTATTCCAAAATGAAGTTTCAGGACAAATTCATCATATATCCCAACACCGACAGACCACTGCTCAACAAAGGGGAATGTCCCACCCCTGCTCCTCCAGCTGGCACTTGGCAGGACTTAGCACATTCCTAAAGATCCTGAGCAACCGAGGTTAAAAGAAGGCACTTCTTCTTGAAGTGTACTTATTCTTTGTAATTTGCACACTGTCATATAATAGAAGGAACCACTTAACAGGATTAGGTCCTGCTGTTACTGATTTTTGTCCTCTGGACTGTCTCTTGTTCGAATAGGCAAAAGCTGAGTCTGACCAAACTCATTCCAGACATTGATAAAAAACAAACTCACTCCAGACATTTGATACATCGATACCTTCTCTGTGGGATCCTCACTGTGGTGCTAAGAAAGTTCAGGGAATACAGGTCCCTCAACAGGATGCCTGATGGTAATCCTGCCCCCCCAAAAAGCCACAGCATTGCATTGTCCTGGCTCTCATCTGACAAGCAGTCTAGACAGTGCTACCAAGTGAGGTGATACCCATTTCTACATCTTTCATCATCCTGAATAACCCCTGAGCTGGTGTGAGCCAGCAGTGGTACTGCCTGCCTTGCACCAGTCACACACAGGCTGGGGCTCTGCTGGGGTGAAAGTTAGACCACTGAAGAGCTGCTGAAAGCCAGGCAGAGCAATGTGGGTGGCAGCACCTCATGGAAGGAAAAGGAATCATGTTGCTATTGACAGCCGTGTTTACAGGTTTCCATGTTACAAGGGTGGCATGTCAGGGTGCCCGCCAGGAGCTGCAGTTTAGGAACATCAGATGCAAGGCAGGAATCTGTTCCCAGGGGTGGCTCTCCTCACCACTGCTGCTTCTCTGAGCATCCATTTTGTCCCTTCCATATTTATTAATAAACCAAGGGACAGGAGGAGTTCAACATCTACCATTTAATGCTTTCATTCAGCAAACCCTTTTAAAGAGCCAGTGACGAAGAGCAGATACTCTAGAGGAAAATTAAATGCACATTACATTGGGTTCCTGCTGTGCTTTGCCTTTGGAGACATTTCTCTCTCTCCACTGACCTGAATCCCTAAAGAGGCAAGTAAATCAAGGGGGAATCCCCCCAGCAAGTGTGCTTGCTTGCACACTCTGCAAAAGGGAGATGTCCGGGGCACCTGTCTGGCCTATCTGCACTTCTGAGAGAAGCAACCAGTGCCACTAGAGGTCAAACAGTAATTAAAGAAATGGCATTGGCAGGAGCAGGTTTAACACCCCAAGCCTATTAGGGGAGAGAAAGCAGCATTATTGATTCCAGATCCTGACCTTGAAATGATGTAAACAAGAATGCAGCAACCCTAGAAGAGTTCTAGCAAAAAAAAAAAAAAAAAAAAAAAAAAAGTTATAGCATTGCAAGTAGATTAAAAAAATACAGTTAATATACATACTTCTCCAGATGCTTGTTTATTATTATGCAAGGCATGTTTATTATGCAAAATGATAGAGCAGGGAAAAAAAAAAGCAGAGAAAAAGCAAATGCAAAGACATGATGAGCTCTTAACATGACTTGGTTTTTTTCAATGCTTTTTAGATTCTTTTTTTTTTTTTATTGTGCATAATCATTCCCTTATTAGCAGGAATCTTTGAAGTGATTCAAGCTCTAATTTCAGCATTTCAAACTCAGGTTTATACTGTAAAACCATACTGAGTTCTCGTAAGCGACCCATTTTTTTCCTCTGTATTCCCTACCTCTAGTAGGATTTTCTCAGTCTTTCCAATAAATTATGTATCACAATTTGCCATTTCAAAAATAATTAGAACTCCGAGTTAAACAACAAGGAATATCTGAGAGCAGTACATTTTAGAAGAGAAGTGTTATGCACTTGGGGCAAAACCAATCCCAGCAGTAATGCCACTGAATTATACATATCATCTTATTGAGAGCTGCAATTTCAGTGTACTTGGAGTGATTGGGTGGGTCTGTGGAGGCTCTACAGCCCCACACATCTGCTCCAGAGAATGAGGTTTGCCTCTCAGACAGAACACTTGGCAGGCACTCCCTTCCTCATGCCCCTTTAACTTGTTCCAGCTGGGGCAAAGGAGAGAAAGATGGGCTGAAATGAGAGAAATTTCACAGATAAAGGTTCTATGGGAGTAAGAATTAATTTGGTGATTGAACTATTAATGCCAGAGACAGGAGAGGCTGTTCTGTGTCTTCTCCAGTTATGATTAGGCTGTAAACTCACTGGAGCAGGACGTACCTCTTTATTCTGAATTTCCTTCTCCTTTGCAACAACCAGCCTTTGGTTTCAGCTTCCCAAGCACTAGGGCAGTACAAGTAATACCCACTGTCCTTCATTCATTCTGTATATTTTTACTTTGGCATAAAATGCTAAACAGTGGATCCTCAGGAGAGTCATGCCATTCCCCAGAGCAGGTACTGATAAAAACCTTTGTGTGCCATCAGGGAATCTACAGCTACTCTGCATTACAAGAAATCAAACAGAAACACACCAATGACTCTGAAAGCTTGCTATGAATTCAGTGTCTTGCATCCTGCTATCTGCAAAGCCAGGTACCTCAGATGAAGATATGATTTTCTTGCCTACTAAGCACCTAATTTCCCAGCTGACCTCAGAGGTAGCAACAAGCTAGTCTGCAAAAAAAGAAATAAAATAAAATAAATCAGGTACCTAGTGTAAGTAAGCAATGATCAAAAACTGTTTGTTGATCAACAAACAGTTGCTTCCCAAGCAAATAGGCTTTGGCACCTAATGCATTTAGGCCTCTGAGGCTGTCTATGGATCTATGGTTGACTTCAACTCAATAACTCCATACTGTCCCATCCCATCCTTACAGAAGAGATGAGAGGAAACTCATTGCTAAAGGTATCAGTGTGGCTGAGCACACAGGAGCATCCTGCATATTTCTGCAAAGAGTCTTCTCACAAAGTCTGGCTTTAGAGGACCCCACTCAGCTCCGCTTTTGGGTTGACTGGCACCAGAAATACTTTTCCCAAGGGCTGGTTATTCTAAACCCATTCATTCAAGAGCCTATTGGCCCAAACTCAGAAGGACCTGGCACAAACCATCTCTGAGACCAGGCTGTAATAGCCTCTAGTTTGATCCAGGGTAGAGGATGTCAGCCAAGATGTCAGCTGATGCACAGAGATTAAACATCACAAAAAAACCCCATGAATCATCAAACAAAACCAAAACAAACCCACAGTGATTATGTCTTCAGTTACTCCCACAATCTGGGCTCGAGAGGTAAAAAACAACCTAGCAGCAAACAAAAAAACAACCCTCAAAAAACACTTCCCTGCACAGCTGCATTTTATCTGCCAGCAGTCCTGGGCTTGAGTACGTCATAAGAAGTCCTACCAATGCTAGGCCTGGGACAGACAGCAGGGGAGGCAGCCAAGTATCAGAAGTTAATTTATCAATGGATTTGCAGAAGTGAGCAGTATCTATGGGGAATGTTGACCTATTTTTTTCAGGAATCCCTCAGAAAAGTCTAGTAAAATTAACAGGTACACACACAACCCTGAAGGAAACTGGCTTGAGACAAAGCAAAGCTCTAGTTTAGGATCTGCTAAGCAAAGGAACGGGGACAATGTGTCCTTTGGTGTGGGCAGCAGGGCCAGAAGCCCTGCTCTTCCCAGAGAGGAACAGACTGTCAACTCCTGCCAAAGCAATTCCCCGGCACAGCCTTCGAGACTGACACAGCCCTGCCAAATGTTGGCATGGAGTGAGATCCAGGCCCCACAAGGAAAGCTGCTGTATCCAAAAGTGACTACTTGAACAGGCTGAGCTCTTCTCAGTCATATCCAATTCTCTTGCAGGATCTCAGTCTCACCTCTTGTCTTTGGTGATGTGTGTGTCTTGACCCACACTCCTTGGTCCTAAAAAGGTTTTACCCACATTTTTTTCCTTTTTTTCTTGCCTTGGGGTCTGCTCCAAAGCACAGTGAAATCATTGATTTACTGCTGTAAAACAGAGCGACCAGTCAACACAAGAAGAAAATTGTGTCCAGCGAGTTCTATCTCCCTGGAGTAGAGATGGACCAGTGGCATCCATCTACTGGAAGCAGAAACTTTCCAGTGACAGAACAAGAAGCAACGGGAGTAAGTTGGAGCACAAGAGGTTTAGGGTAAACACAAGGAAAAACTTTTTCACAATGAGGGTGACAGAGCTCTGGAATGGGCTGCCCAGGGAAGTTGTGGAGTCTCCTTCTCTGGAGACATTCAGGACCTGCCTGGATCTGTTCCTGAGTGACCTGGTCTAGGTGATCCTGCTCTGGCAGGGGGGTTGGACTAGATGATCTTCTAGGTCCCTTCCAACCTCTAACTTTCTGTGATTCTATGATTCTATGTTGATGAAATGAACGTTTTAACTCTTATTAGTTTAGACAGAGCTGAATGCTACCAAGCTGCTGCTTGTAATGAGGTCCACTTCATTAACTACCAACCACCGCAGAGCATTCTTAGCCTTCCCTGATTAACCTTTCTACTTAAGATAGGCACGCTTGCTGGGAAGAAGCAAGCCCCATTAAACCACCCTCATTTGAATACATGGATGATCTGGTGCCTTTTAGGACACCTCATATGACTAGCAGATGTGTTTCCTGGACATATGGTCCTCCTGCTGCCCACCTCTCCTGGTATGTCCCTCCCACCTTTTGTGTTGTGTCACTACTGCAGGCAAAGGATATTTTTCCTCAGCATTGTCTCTAATCTTTCAGCTGTTAAACATCATGGTTTTCCCTCTTTTGCACTATTTGTTCAGAAAATGCTGACCCATCAAAGTCAAGACCCCCAAGCTGGATGTGACTCCGTGACACACACCACTTGCCTTCAGGCCTCATTTACGAGGCGCTGGTGGTACAAAAGCCTCAGCACCAGACCAGCACCCTTCATATCCAGCACTACACACAGGACAAAGCATCGGCCCTGAGCCCTTCACTATGTGCCTACAGGGAGGCACACACAATAATGCAGCACCACGCCATGGTTAGCATTACCTTTAGGACTCTGATAGCTTTACAAAAAGAGGAAGTTTTCATTGTTAGTAAACTGATGTAATTTATTTAGAAGCAGTCATTTATGTTTACTGGGCTATGAAAGAACAGGAAGCGTCTGGCATCCACAGAGATCCAGATTGATCTCTCTGTCTCTTCTTGACAAGCAGCCAGTTTTGAGACCTCTCTCGCCAGGCATACTAACACATCCACTTGCTGTTTTCTACTCTGAGCTGTTGGGGAGATGAAGCTTTGTTATCTTCCATGGGAAAGGGGGAAATCCCAACCATATGAGTGTTTTAAAACTGACCAGGAACAAAGATGGACAGTAAGAATTAGGGAACATTGCTTAGGAGAAACAAAAACTGTTGTCCTCTCAGTGGTCCTGTCTCTATTCTCACATGTGCTTTTAAAGCAAAGTAAATGCCTAGACAAGAGCAGAATCTCTGCACTGTAAATTTACACAAAGGCAGATGAGATTAGAATCTCAGCTATACACTTTAAAGATATCATAACTACAGAAATGAGAAGTGTATTATTAGCTATCACTTTTTACTGTGTAGAACTAGAGCAAAGTTATTTGAAGCATAAAAAATTCTGGCAAAGGGCTTCCATATTTAATAAATCACTGAATCAATTATTCACTGTGAAAATCAATTACTTACTTCAAATGAGAATCTCATGAATAACCTCATGCCCTTTCATGCCATCTAAGAAAGTTATAGGGGAATTAGTCAGTAAAAAATGCCTCACTTATCTTTTATGTGCATTAAAAGACCACACAAATACAGGGAATATCTGCTGTGCTGAATCACTCTGCCAACAGAATAGTCCAGAACCATTTTAATGAAGCCAGGATATTGCTGTTGATATACACTGCAGTTAAAAGCAGAGTATGACCCACTGGGACACCACCTATGATCAGTTATCTGGGCAAAATTCAGAAGCAATTCCATTCAGTTCATGCCATTTCAGATGTGAAACCAGAATATAACCAGCTAACCACACAACCTCCTCTACAACGTGACCTACTTTAAGTAACTACTCAAAGGAACACGAAGTGTATCTTCACAGGTCAGGAGATACTGCCACGACTCTCCGTGGAGACACTTTGAAGTGAATATTGCATGGCCTTGCAGCAGCACCCCCCGCTCCTGCTTTTAAAGGTTTGCTGGTATGTGACCATTCCCAGAAAAAGCTGCAGGTCTCTTCCCTCTCCCCCACCAAACCAAACCAGCCCGGGGCCCACGTGGCGCAAGGTGCTTACTGAGCTGTAGAGATATCCCTCGGCGTTCATGGCAACGTACAAACCTGCCTTCACCCCCTGGATTGCCACCACGCGGAGACCCACGGGAATTAGATTGAAAAGGGCTGTGGAAGTAAAAGAAAAGCAAAGGTTACGGAGACGGCACCCTGTGTGGACACTGCTGCTTTTTGAGCCAGCCCACCCCGCTCCTGACTCTTAACAGAGGATACTGAACTAGAATGAAGAATCCTCTTTCCAGCTACAGAAAATGTCTCCAGCCATGGGGCCAACAATGAAAGGGAATTTTTAGAAGTGCTCAACGCCCCTATCAGTCTGTCTGATCACTGCCTTTGCAATGCCAAGGGCTCCTAAGAGCATTCAAACCAGTGCATCTCAACAGCTTTCCACGGGCCAGCTGAGCTCTGGTAGCTGCACACGTACCCATCTTTGCCCATGGCAAACACAACAGTGCAATGTAGTTTAGTTCATGCTGAAACTGATTTAAGCCTAGTCACACTTTCTGGCATTTGCCATATGCTAAAAGAATATACAGAGAGAGACCACGGCCAGAAGGATGCAAATTAACTTGACTGTGTGCCTGTCCCTGTGATCCCTGCTGTCAAGGGAATGAAGGAACTCAGGAATAGACAGTGCTCCACTCCAAGACCTGAGCACTGGTTCTCATTCAGAAGCAGTGCTAGGTAAGATGGAAGAGGACAAGATCTTTCAGTACTCAGCTTTACTGTAATCTTACTGACTGAAGCATTTCAACCACTTCCTCTCAATTAATTATTTTATTTCTTGATTCCAAGTAGACTCACTGAAAAACCTTTCCCATGAGCATATACATTAATGTACCACCAGGCTTTTGCTACATTTCTGTCAGAATGGGCTCAAAGAGGAGAGGACTCTCAGCATTAATAGACAGAGCATTGAAGCATTAGCATGGCTTGTTTTCCACTGATATTTACAGGACAAGATTAGATGTTGTAGGACCCCATGTGCTTCAGCTTACAAATAGCTAAACAGGGAGCTCAGGATATGGAAAGACAGGCACAGGGCTGGGCAGAAATGTGAAAACAAACACAATGAAAATGCTTCACTCAAGGTTTCTTCCTGCACAACTGCCCTGAAAGGAGTATTTTTCCCTAGTCACAAGGTTAGACTGCCCCTTCCACATTCAGGAAGCATTTGCCACAGTGTTTTAAGACACTCGCTTATTTGCAAAAGCCTGCTTGAAACTTCTCAAGAGCTTTGGGGGTGTTCAAATTATCCCATGAGAGACCTGTGAATGGGCAGAGTGCAGGTGAAAGACTGAATGATGGAGCATGTAGTGAAGCATGCCTGTTTTCCAGCTGACCCTAAAGGACATCATCCTCTAGCTGATTCACTTTATAGATCATTTACAAAGCTTTGTGCCTGACACATTACATGTGAGCAAGCACAGCGTAAAGGGGTCCTCACATAACATTGTAGGAGAAATAATCCTCCTTCTCACTGTGCCATCTCCCAGACTCTCCTTCCCTAGGAGATGCATCACTGTTGATTTAACAGCAGCCCTGAAGGATAAAGTAGCTTTGGCTGAAATGGCAAAATGCTCCTCAGGCTGGGCTGGTGCTATTCCTGATATGACAGGAGGGAACTGAGTCCAGCTCAACCTCTCGCCTTGAAGAGACTGGTTAGATGTGCATATGTCAGGTAATGCATGGATTTAACCACATGATGTTTCCAATGAACTTAACTCTTGTATGATGTGTGAATTACTACAGAGGGGAGGTGACAGAAGTGATTGTGGATTCCTTTCCAAAGCAAAAAATACCCAGCATGTTTATAGTCAACATGAAGAGAAAAGAGACAAAAGGAAAAAAACCAACCCCAAATTAAATTAAACTGTAGCTTGATTATTTCGTTGAAATCAGTGGTTCAGACTTTGTAGTCTGAACCAAAGTCCCATGATTTGCACAATTTCCAAGAGAAAAAGCAAAGCCTAAAGGGTATGCAACATGGAAGTGGAAACTGTTTACATTCAACCTGAGCTCTTGGTGGATTTGATTAAAGGTCAGAGGTACATGCCTTTTTAGAAGTAAAACCTGAAAATAGCACAGGAGACAGAAAGCCACTTTGCTCAAGATACCTAACAGGTGCCCTGGCTGAGCTGGTTTCAGGGCTGACTCCAAAAAGGGATTCACAAGTCCCAGTTTCACATGAATACCCTTTTTCCTCACTCACTTCCCAAGGAAGATTGCCCTCAGTGAGATGCCTAAAAGGGAGGTACTTCAAGTCTGGTGAAAAGAAACTAACAACATGAAAAGGGGATGAGAGTAAGCACCATATTCAGTAAATCGAAGCATGTATTGAAGTCCTATGAATGCCAGTGCCTGTATTTGTGGTTTTGTGGGAGGATGTCAACAGATGCATTATGGCAACTGCAGTCCAGCTTGGGTATTGGTTTGTGAATAACTGGAGTCAGGAACGGTGCTACTCTGATATTGTCCCCAGATGAAACCCCAAATACACCCCAGTGGAGCTAGTCAGCACTAAAAAGTTGTGTTATAGTGCAGTTCTACCACTGAAAATCTCACCAACCAAAGCAAGTTATACTTCTATCACTTTCTCCCTACCCTGAAGGTCTAAAACCCTCTGCAATGATCAAGTGTATTTATAAGCAATTCCCTTTCCCTAACTTTGCCCCCAATGAAAAATGAAATATATCACTGCTAATAATGAAACAAAATGGGCATCATCATTCATTCCCTACAGCCAATTTATCTTGCATAGAAAACTTGTGACAGACCATTCAAGGAATTCATTAGGCAGAGAGGTGATAATACCCAGAATTAGTGTGTGAGAAATTCCACTTGGAAACACCCACACCTCCAAATCTCTCTCTTTCCACCTACACATGCTAAGGGAGCATGGGAACCATTCTTTTGCACTCTCCATTAGGGTGGCAAGACCACTACCATCTCAAACTCCCTAGGACCCTGCTGCATACCGTGGTAGCAACATCCACAATAACAGTTTTTAGGCATGACAGAACATCTGCTGCAATACGTGGCAAAGCAGGGGAGGGAAGTGAGCAGGCAAGCAGGAGGACATGCATCTAACATAGGTAACTGACAACCAAAGTTCTAGGAAGCAAACGTCTTCTTTGCTTAAAAAAAAAAGTATATTGAGCCAATCAAGACTTTCTAAATTCTCAGAGCTGCTTTCAAATCTAGAAATACCTTTGAAGAAGTTGAAGCCTTTTGTTATCATGCTTCAAGATTAATATTTCTTCTTGCTTTACAACAGCTTCTAAGATTTATTGTAAGAATGTGAAAATATAGGAGGGGAACCCTCAACCAACCTCGAAAGCCAAGTCTAATTTTTTTGTCAGGAAAATAAATTCTGGTTAACACAAACCAGAAGATTTAGAGATGGGGAAGGGGACTAGCTGTCATAGAAAGTAGGACTCAACACAGTGTTGTTGACATGAAAAAGAGAAAATTCAACAAAGGCTTTTAAAACTCTTTCTTTCCTGCAAATGGTACATTCCTTGTGCCATCTGCAATTGCATGGAATGGACACGGTCTTTTACTCCATGGGCAGATTAAAAAAAAAAAGACATTTAATATTTCTGCCTATTTTCCTTTATGAGATCTTATAATTTTCAACCATCAGTAGATTTACAGCTGGCCATACTTGTCGATGATACTACTTTTAGCACACTTTGGTCCTGAACCCTTTGGCCAGGAGTATGTTGTTCACTGTTATGTTGTGGCAGCTTATTGGCTGCATAATATGTTTTTGAATCTAATCACACTCTTCTGTGGGTCTGGGTGAACTTCTTTACAGAAATGGAAGACTGAGGCAAGAGCTGCCATATAGAAGATGTGGTCCATATGTTCAGGTGATTTAAGAAGCAGTAAGTCACGAGGATGTGTTCTGGAGCAAGACATTCATGCTGCACATGAATAAGGAAGAATTAATGAAGGATGCAAGAGGCAACAATAGCCTCTGTGCACTCCATGAGAAGGGGAGGTTTAAGATCTTGAGGGGAGTGAAACAGGCTACCAGGATCATCAAGAGGATGTGGTGCAACATGTATGAGAGAAGAAACTGAAGGAATTTTCTTAGCTCAAATAAGGGAAAGCCAGAGACAGGCTCTTCTGTGAGGAATGCAATGAAAGGAGAGGAGGCCCTAGACAAAAGCCTCAGAAAGAAATTATTACTAAATATAAAAAAACCTTCTCTATAATAAGAATAGTGCAGCATTGCAACCAGACTGCTTATGAAGATATGGAAGAGACGATTCCTGGAGACATTTGAGACAGCTAGACAAGGCTCTGTAGAGCTGCAGATAACCCAGCTCCAAGTAGGATGTTGGGCTGGAGACCTCTGGAGGCTTCCCCAGTTTTGTGTTTCAGGTTGAAAAGCCCCAAAAAAGATCCTGTTTCCACCTGGTCAGTACAGTTGACCTTTCTCCCATTTCCTAAGGCTTTTCAGTGGTTCAGCAGGATGGATTATGGGGACAAGGAAATCCAGTTACTGTCACAAAGAAGAGGTGTACACTGCTCAGCCCAGGATATAGCAAAAATGATGCAAGCACTGACAGCAACAGTCAGCCCTGAATGACCAGTTGAAATCACTAGAGTTGGAAGGAAAAGATACTGCCCCACATTCAAGTTCATATAACACTGCTAAGAACACAAACAAGGGCCTCATATACCATGCCATGAAACTGTGCTCCAATAAAAAGAAAATTCTTCATATATCCCAATGTAAGTAGGCAGAGAATGTCTTTTTGCTTACACTAAGATGGCCGTACCTTTAACTGCAGGGTGTAAGGAACAGATGTCCCAAGCACTGCTTTGCGAGAAGCTGGCTGGATGCCCATTCAAATGCCATTAGAACTTGGCTTCTGGGTTTGGTTTTTTTCTTTAAGTGAGAGGAGGTGGAAAATAAATGCCACCAGACTCTCAAGAACACATAAAATGGGCACTAGATAATTAATTTAAAAATTGCTTAAATATTAGCAGTTCCTCTTATATAAATAACTGGAATTTTATTAGAACTTTTAATTGCATCAGATGTATCTGAGGGATGTGTTCGTGTCTCATTTAAAACATTTATTTTGCCGGAGTAAACCAACCTAATGTATGCCATGAAAATTAAGCTTCCTTTCACAATGCTAATTTGAATAATTAGTGTATGGCTACAGAACACAGAGTGATGTATGGAACACAGTGTTCACCACCTATTTAACTGTGCTAAGATGGTTTCTGCATGGAGAGTAGAAATGGTCATCCCATGTGGCTGTCGCCATCCAGACTGTCCTTTCCTGCCAGTGGATGTGACTTTTCCAACCCCTCTCCAGGGTTAGGGAAATATTATTTATCTTTACGCCTTTAATGAGTTTTGCCCTTGTACAGAAATACTGCATAGAAATCTGACCGTCTGGTCAGGAATCTTCTGGAGAAGTATTTTAAAACAAAAAATAACAGTGAAGTAAATCTGTAAGTATTGCACTTAGCTAAGTGAGTTTTTACTTCTTTCCAGTCAAAAAAATGAGATGTGAGGAGGAAAATAGTCAGTATGCTTTATTTTGGCATTTCCAAAATGAAAAATGTTATTTTGTTTTGTGCCTATAACTCTAAGGTTCATATAATAGAAAATGTTGACTCAAACTGAAAATTTATAAAGGAAAACATGGTAAAAAGTTAAACAGAACTGAATAAAGCACATTCTTCATTATTTCATTTTCAGTTTGTAAATATTATCGGGTTGGATTTTTTCCTGTTTTGAAATCCCCTGAGATCAGGGGATGGGGAATTCTCTGGCTTCAGCCTTCTCTCAAAAACTTTGCTGCACTTTCCTATATAGCTCCATGATTTTGAGCAAGTGGCTTGGCACACTTCAGCTAGATGCCTCCTGTCCCACCAATCTGCCAAGGCAGGACTGCCATCTCACCAGATCAATTGACACTCTAGAAGTGCCTTTCAGCCCATCTATTTCCAATTAAGAAAGATGGGGTGGAAGTGGATCCTAAGTACTCTGCATTTTGCCAAAGCGATCTCTAGCATTTCTAATGGGATACATAAGTAAGAGCTGTTCAGGCAACTGGGGCCCAGCCTCAGCTACAGGGACACAGGAGGTCCCCCCTGCTGCACACACTGAGGTGCAGCCAGCTCCAGGTTCCCTCGCCTCCCCTGCCAGCCTGAGAGATTGCAGAACTGCTCTTATATTTTATTCTCCTCTGCTGTTTACCTAAATCCATCCCTACTTGCCATTTAAGCCCATTACTTTGTTGTTCTGTCTTCACTGACAGATGAAGGCAATGAATCCCTGTCATCTCTGGCAGCTCTTCCCATGTTGTTGACAAATAGGCCACCAATAGGATTTTCTGCAGATTGAGAACACCCTATGTCTTCTTTCTTTAAGAAAAAGCAGCTAATATGACCCAACACTGGGTCATTACTCACCCACTAAAGCCTGCTGAAATCATCCCGTGTGCTGGTGTCTGCCTGAGAAAAATCACAAGGCCAGTTTCTTCTTACAGTAAGAGACCTGCTCAGCCTCCCAGAGTAAACCTATGTGTATGTAGGTCCACAGATTTTCCTGCTCCAATGTAAATTAGAAGCTGTGTCATTGCAATTCGTTGTTATTTTGTTTGTTCCAACACCAGCATGTGAAAAAGGAGACCAAAAGCTGACACTCGCACTTGCTACCAGCCAAGTTTCTGGTGAATGCACCTATCTTGGGTCTTTTCACAAGGGTTTTACCAACCTCCTGCAGATACAGTTGTCATCTTTCCAAAGCTACTCTCTTGTGTACAGACCACAGCCCTAAGTTGGATGCAGCAGAGCAACCCTACCACTTAAAATGTTCCTGCCACGAAACTCTGCCAGCTTCTTGGGAATGGGGCAAACACCATGGACATGGGGCTGCAGCCAACCTCACACGCTTGACCGAGTGCACCTTCACAGGGCAGTGTCAATGCACCACTGCAGACACCCCACATGTGCAACCCAAGCCCAGCCTTCCTGAAGGAACTATACTTTCAATCCAGCTAGGAGCTTCTTTGAGTTAGATAAGACTTGTCCCCAGATTAAGTAAGTTTCTCCTTTCACAAAACACATGACGTTTGTTTCCATTAATCCTACCACACAGATTAACTTCTTTTCATCTCTAGTGATGACTAGGAAGACATTTCATGCTGGACAGGATAGGTGTGTATCCCTTCAGCAGTGGCACAAGGAGCTTCAAAACAGGATAGCACAAATCAAGATTTTCATCCTCTATTGATGCAGTTTGTATCACCAACGATCTGAGCTTACTACTGCCTGTTCAGATGCATCCATCTGACACCTATGAAATGAAGAGATGCTGTAGAAAAGAATCCTGCACCTTTTTTAACTTTTTGAGGAACTTAGGTATTGACAAAATATTCCTATTTCAAAAGGAAGACTGGCTACTGCTTTGCATTTGTTTAGACCAAGATGGTTCTTGCACATGAACGTCATTTGTAAACCTGTCTGGCTCTGCTGCACTTTGCTGTTCCTTGTTGGACAGCACGAGCCCAATCCCTCTGAACAGTTTGGAAGATGCAGTCCTTTGGAGAAGTCATCTGATGCCTACAACCTTTGCCCTAGTCTCAAGATACTCAACATTAGTGAACAGCTGCTTTTCTCCAGCCTGGAAATTCCTGGTGCTTGCTGATTTTTTCAGGATAAAATAGTGAAAACAATTTTCTCCTCCTTGGAGAGAGAATTCCCCATATCCTTTGCCCACGTGGCATGTGTATAAATATAATCTCCTTTCTCTTCTGGCAGAGATTCAAATCATGGGTTTTATTCTCCACCCCACCCAGATGGCAGTTACAGAATCGGGGCAGGAGGGAAGAAGATCGGAGAGGAAACATACCAAATTATACAGGCAAGATTTAAAGGGGAAGGACAGGTAGAAAACAATATTCAGAAAACAGCTGGCTTCTTCCTAATTTGATCTTTCCAAATATAAAGCTGCACAAGGGAGACCTGCTAGGTGATGCATTTGATTGTAATTGGGTTGCAAAACAGGCTAATTTTTCTTACTGTAGTCACTGTTTTCGTCCTTGGTCCCATCAATTGTACCATCTGGGTGCATCTGCAGGAAGTATTCCTGCTGGCTGAATAACCTTGTCACAATTCCTTTCAGCTGGGGTTCTGTAAAAAAAAAAAGAAATAATAATAAAAAATTATTAGATAAACCAAGTAGCAAGAGACCCAATTTGCTTGGTCCCCATTAAGCCTTGAGTAAATGTGGAAGTGTTTGGCAGATAAGACAGCTTTCTGGATTCCTTTCAAGCATGATTGTAAAATATTCATATATACACAGACATACAGGCAAATAAAACTGAAATCAGATGAGCAGGTAAAACGCAATGCATAGTTGGTGCAGCAGTAAGTAACAGATTTATGGAACATCACCTCATTGAACGTTACCTACCAAATGAAAGTCTTTAGACAGCTTATGTATTCTGAACATGCCACTCGTTCAGAAGAATATTTGCTAGCAGTGGTGCAAAGAATTTGCTTATTGTTTCTTATTCTGCTTGTGAAGGCAACTACCTTGCTTTCTGTATGGTTGATTCACTACTGTGCTGTTCCAGCTCTATGCCAATGAAAACCTATTTAAGTCACTAGCATAAAACACAAGTAAGTGAGTGCTGAATCAGGCTGTATACATCCAACTAGGTGGGACTCAGGGAGCAAAATTCTGAAAGAAACAGATGCAAGACATTAATCTCCCCATCTACCACTCCCCCCCGCCCCGCCCATCAGTTCAGCACCCAGTCGCCAACCAAGGCACGGTCGCACGCTACATCTACTCCTTGTTTTTCCTATTCTCTTCTGTTCCGTCTTCAATCC
>JANHGL010026097.1:0-21136 GCA_024611195.1 Ceyx melanurus | reverse complement strand
AACCCTTTGAACTTTAGGCCTACTCAAAAGCACCTCTGCCCCCTCCCCCCCCCCCCCCCCCCCCCCCAGCTCTCTGAAGCATTTATGGCCACCTTAAAATGCCTCTGTTCTAAAATCCTGCATGTTCCTCTCTCCCAAAACATGTGCCACACACTCTGGGAGATAGATGAGAATCAGATTTTGTCTCTACCAGGGTCCTTTCCTAATATAATGAGCCAGCAGGTTAGGGATTTCCCTATCGCCTCTGCAACATTTTGTACCTGTGCTGTAAAGGAAACCAGGAAAAAAGCAGAAAGAATTTGCACTTCACATGATAGAGGTCTGCAGCGTTACCACCTGTCTCCCTGCCATCCAACCGATCAAATACAAATTAAGTGGTCAAAAATAAATTCAATTTTAATCATGCAAGCCTTACAATTTGTCACGGGCATTGCTTCTGGAAAGCAAGCTAGCTGGCTACGTGTGAATAGACACACTAGCTGGATGGCAGAGATCTTCCTTGTGTGACAGGAGTTTGTATGTTTATGTGACCACCCACCAAAAGTAAATAAATAAGATGTAGTTATTGCTGGCTCAATAGACAGGAAAAAATCCAGCGTAGCATACCAAAAGCTCGTCAGCCTCCCGTCTTTCATGCCTCTAGTGAGGTTGTTTAATAAGCCATAGTCATTACATAACTCCAGTCACGTTGTGTGTTAAGCATTTCCATCAGGGGCCCCCATCTCTAACGGTTTTGCACTCTGCTGTCCAACGTGCAGTTGCAGACAGCACCCTCAGCCTGCCCTTCTGTATGGGGAACCCTCCCTACATCACACAGGGACCCTGAGTGCACCCAGGCTCCAGGTACAAAGGATTTCAGCTTCAGCAACCCTCCACCAGCCAGGACAGAAATCAGTTATTATTTCCAACCTACAAAAGCCACTGAAGAAATTGGTATCGGCTGTTTTCTCTAATGCCTTAAAAAAGTCATTTCATAGCAACAAGAGGGTTGTAGGTTGCAGCAAGACTCAGCCCTAGGACAGTAAATAGGTACAACTGGACTGGCCATCTACAGTTAACATCAGTCAAGCCAATACATGTCAAATTGAGACTTAGATTGGAAGTTTTGCTTTCTTTTGACCAAAATGAATTAACTGTTTTGTTGAAGGCAGAAGATTGACTTCACTTGCTTTTCTAACAAGCACATCAAAGCTATGGGAAATGAAAAGCTTTATTCTCAGGCACAGGCAACTGCACCACCTTCCTCAAGCCTGTCCCCTTTCTCCCTTGTATCTAATACCACAATAGTAAAGGCACTAATAATAGGAGAGGCCTATGTTTGAGTCCCTGAATTTCAGCCTAAGTTTTACTCTATGACTAAATTTTATCATTTAAATACTTTGCACAAAGCAGAAGAGCTCCCAGCAGGAAAGATTTAAAAGATGCTCCTGCAGTCTGAGGCTGGCTGTGTGCTAGCAAAGGGGGGAGGATCTTATCTTCAAGCCCCTGAAGGATAGGAGTAGTGGAGATATAAAACAACCTTGACCCTTTCCACTCTCTTAGGAAGGTGATTTAGCTACAGGACAGAAGGCCCTTTCCTCCTCCTTTGGTGTGCAAACTGTGTAATTTGGGAGAATATGAAACCCTCTCCCACTTTCCTAAATAGCTTACCAAGTAAAACACAGAGGAAATCTGCTTATCATTAGGAGCATCCCGTAATTTTTAGAGTTTATGAGATCACTCAAGATCCCCTGAGGTCCCCCTGCATCTTTGCTACAGATGCAAACCATTCCATCAGAAAGCTGTCACCACAGGGTAAAGCCCCAGAATCCCTTTTTCTTAGCAATATGACAGACACATGGTCAGGTCTGATTTGAGCTTTTAACAACTGCCTTTTTCAGAATCCCAGGCTTTTCTGAGTCAATGCCTGCCTAGGGACAAGTTGGAGAAGAAATCTTGTCTTACATGTACTTTTCCTGACCTGTTTTTGCTGAAGTTTGAGGCTCATGCCCGAACTCAAAACTCAAAGGGAGTAAAGCAGAGATCTCTCAACCATACACAAACCCACCGTGTTCCTC
Source organism: Ceyx melanurus (assembly GCA_024611195.1). NCBI lineage: Eukaryota > Metazoa > Chordata > Aves > Coraciiformes > Alcedinidae > Ceyx > Ceyx melanurus. The sequence goes on along the minus strand of JANHGL010026097.1, from coordinate 19,079 downwards.
TTGGCCCTAACATAGTCTGACAGCAACAGTGTTCCTCTCTCTCCTCACTGCACAGATCCTCTTCTTCAGGAGCACCCCTGCTCCCCAGACTCATTTAGGAAGCCCTGCAGTGCCAGCAAACAAATACCTTTTCCAGATGCCAAAAGGTCAGAAAGCACTTTGGGGACATACAGATCTCTCCCTAGTTTCTGCATTATCTTGGATCTCTTTCTACAGGAGAGAAGCACTGGTAAGCAGCTACATCTTTGGGTACCTATGTGAACTAAATACAGCAGCAGCACAGAGGTGTGCAAAGCCAGTCCAGAGCTCGCTCTTCCAAGAGAGCACAGCCCAGGCAGGTTAGGGAGTTGCCAGAGCAATTGGTGATTTGTCTCACCTAGTGGAGATATTTCTACACCTGAAAGGGCTCCCTTTGCATCCCAAAAATCAACAGGCAAGCCAGGCCAGGTCCATAAGGCCCTGAAACCACATGCATCTCTCCACTGATTGCAAAGGGACTAGTTCAAACACAGTCTGGTGACAACAGACAGTGGAGTAGTTGCTTCCCACAAGGGAACCTCCCGTCTCATGTCTGGGCATCGAGTGGGATATTGGGATTTGTCATTCATACAGCAAACAGTGTGGCTGGGAGGCAGACAGACAGAATTTAAGGTGAAGGCAGCTTTTAACAGGGAACAAGGATTTAGCCATCTTTCTCCCCAAAGCTCACTGCAGAGTTATTACCTGAAGAGGGAACTGTATAATCACAGGAACAGGATTTTTCCTGCTAATCCAGAGGCAGAACTCTGCACGTGACTTTTCTAAAAGACTCTGCCTGGTTGTATTGTGTTTTTTTAACATCAATTCTTTCTATCTACAAAGCAATTTTACTACAGTTTTCCAGCATTGCTATCCCTTCTGCTGCAGCAATCATGCTGAAAACCTCTGTAGAAAAATCACAAAACCAGTAGGTCTCCCTGTCAATTAAGAATGGTGGGCCACCATGATATGTCAGAACAGAAGGCAAAAAAAAAATAAAATAGACTGACAACCTTTCACGGTTTTCAAATAAAAATAAGAAAACAACCCTTTCCAAGAGGTAATATTCCCAGTGCTTATTGGAGCACTGAGGGACAGGGAAAGAAAATAAAACCCCAAAACCTTGATATTTTTATTTATCTTCAGTTCCCTCAGTGAAACTGCTCCAGCCTATAATCAGCAAGAGAAAAAAGCAAGCCATAAAAAAAATAAACTAAAAACACAAATAAGCAGAGCAGATAAGCACAAACCTCATCGCGAGCATTTTCTTTCTATAGTTCACAGAACTTATCAGAAATCAAACTCACACCTACTCTCTAACCTCATGCTTACATAGCAAGGGGGACACATATCCTCTTAAAGAAGCAATTCTGCATGTGGCACTTGGGATAAATCTGTTTCTCCTACTCAGGCTCTTCCGTACACTCTTCTATTCTGCTGTAAGAACAGCTTTCCCTGCAGAAATGCAAGTGAACTAACAGAGACAAGACTTCAGCACCAACTTAGTGTCTCCCTAAATACAAAGTCGAGTACTTCAGAATGGATTTGAGAAAGTTATGACTGCCCAAAGTACTGGCTAAACACAAGGGATTTCCATGCAGCTTGTATTCCCAGTGCAGACCCCATGCTGTTAAGATCTGCATGCAATATGCAAAGGAATATTTTTTACCCTTATTTTATAAGCAATACTGTTACGCTTTAGGGTGCTTACTTTAAAGATCCTGTTCTGGTTACTCAAACATAGCCATTCAATGCTGGGGAGGGCTGGAGAATGCTCGGCAGACTCCCTTCTTACACAGATGCACTGAGCTCAAATCCTTCAAATGTGGTGCTCCCAGAAGTTGCAGGAGAAAATCACAGCCAGGAAGCACCCACAATGGGCACAGTCACAGTGAAGAACAGACCAGTAAGAGTAACAGGGAGCAAAAGCTAAGCCAGATCTCTGTTCCAATTCTGCAGCATCTGCCTAGCTGGAAGTTTTCCCTCGGGTGAAGACAGGATTCGCAGTTGATGACCCTTATTAGAGCAGTCATCCAGTGACCAACTCATTACACATCCATCCCCTGAAGGGCATCCTGCTTGCTCCCCTTTCCCCAGGCCAAACTCACCAGCTCTGCCTGCCCTGCTTTTAACTTTCTAAAGCCCTTTGACACAGCTGAGGCTAACTAAGTCATTAGCTGCTCAATAATCTCCTTGTCTCTACTTAAATGGTAAAGTGATGATGCCATTATTCATTTCAGCTATCCTGCTGCTGAGCCTTAAAGTAACCTCAGTTCACCATCATCAGCTGCTGTGCTTCCTGCCTTATTACACAGCCATACACTGATTTTTACTCTCCTGGGGCTTGTCAAGGACGTGATAGTTGCAGGGTGCTCGTGCATACTTTTGTCACTAGGGAAATGCTCACAGAGGGCCAAGGGATCGAGTTTGAATCAGCTGCTCAGCAGAGTCACATCCCTCACCCTCAAACCACAGACATTGCTCAAGGTATTTGCTGTGTGCAGTGGGGAAAAGAGCAAGAGCGCCGATAGGGACACTGGCAGAAATGCTTCTTATCAGAAACACCACTAGCTCTTTAATAACCTTTTCTTTTAGTTCAGCTAGTTAAGGTGAATAAGGAACTCACCCCATTAACTGGAAAATTAAGCATACAAAAGCAGAATAACTTCCATTAAGGCAGAAAGGAGCCGTGAGGTTGTGCACCAACACTGCATTAGTAAAGCCCTGCTTAGAGCACTAAATTTTGCTTATCTCCATCAGCAAAGCAGCAGCAGAAACACAATCTGGCCACATGCAGCAGCATAAACATCTGTGCAAAGAACCCTACCCTCTATCAAGCACTGGAGGGTAGCTCAACTCGGTCCAGATTCTGAGTTCTAGATGACCAAGGAATAGGGTACCACTGACTTCCAGCCTGGACGCCATCATAGAAGGCACTGTGCCACAGCCTTTTTTCTTGCAATTCACAGAACACCTCTTATTACAGCAGTATGATGACCTGAGGCTGGTAGCAAGCCAGACCCTATTTTGCCTTGCGCCAGGGAATCTAAAAGGACTCAACATTACTCAAACTTTAACTTCAAACTTTAATCTGAACTCTCTAAGTTAATGGAGAGGGGCTGCTTTTCCATCATCTCTTGGAAAGATGAAGGGTTTAGTGACCCTTCAGGGGTTTGAGCCATGGGCTCCAAGGATTCTTGCAATGTACAGCAATGCTCTGGTTGGCAGGCTGGCCTCCACTTGAGATTGCTGGTGCAGAACTGCTGCTAAATCCACCCCAGAAGTTACTGTGCCAGCAATACTCTGTGGTGGTTACTCTAAAGCTCTTCGGGTTACTGTTCTTAGTACAACAAGCTGTCAAACAACAGAGGATTCTGCTAGCTCAGACAGCAAACAGCCATTTTATATCCAACAACCTGCAACAAGGTAGGAGGAAGATATCTACTGCATAATTTTGACAGTAGACTTGCCCATTTCTTTGCTCTTTTTTTCTTCAGCAGAATACGTTCTGATTCAATGCCTCTGCCCAGCTGTAGCACAGCAAGGCTGTCAGAGATGCCAGCAGCAGGCTCCCCACAGTCCCTCTGGTACCTGCTAAGGACGTTGGTCTGGCAAGGGGAGAAAGCATCTCCAGCCCTGAGCTGAACCACAGCTGGGAACACTGCTGACTCTCCTCTGTGCCTGTGCAACAGTTTTGCTGAGGATATGACTGCAAACACGGGAACTGTAATGCATCTCAGGAGCATATTTCACCTAAATGTTCTTTCAACATTTGTTTATTGCAATTAAACATTTTAGCCTGGAATTTACACATTCCATTATTCTTATTTTCCCCCATTCAGGCTGCAGCTGTCATAATGGGAGGCTGATTTATGACTCACCCAACCAACACTCAAATCCTTAACACACCAAAAGTAGCATTCGAGTCAGAGCGTAAACTGCTCCTAATTTACTAGATTAACTCCACATTTAAAGTGCCAGCACAGAAACTGCAGTTCCCCTCCCCTGAAAACGATGGGTTCCAGAATACTCGACAAGCCAAATGCTGCAAACCCATGCCAGGCACCAAATTCCCTCCCTTCAGAAGTACAGTATTAATGAAGGTTTGCATTAACTCGGCACGAAAATGCATCAGTGAGCTCTATGCAGATTACTATGGTGACAGGCATCAGCACGGAATTTGTGGAGACAGAGAAGATGAAAAGCTGAGGGCAATAAGCATTGGTTTTTCTTCCCAGCCAGGTGCTGCTAAGTTCTCCAGGGTGTTTGGAGTTAAGATGAAGTAAGTGGCTGTCTCCAATTTAATGCATCACTGTCAGCATAAGTTTAATAGCTTAACTCACTACAACGATTCACTGAATCCACCCAAATTGGAAAGCTAAGAAATAAACGGCCCTTGAAGCTGTGTCAGGAGCTGCTGCCCTTGCAGATCAGGGGTGTGTTTCCCAGGGCTGGACACCTTGCCCTGCTCTTCCAAGCTGTGAGCAGAGCGTGAGCCTTTAGCAGTGGCAGCACAGGGGTGCCTGTGACTGCACCTGCAGTGAGTCATGCAAGAAGCAGGTCAAAGCCTCTCAGCTACACCCAGAGATCCTGGAGGACATTCCAACAGTCACTTGAGTGCAGAGCTAGGAAATCCTGCTGAAAAGTACTGAGCATTTTCAGCTTCCATGGGGAGTCACTGAATGCAGAAAAGCACACAGGCAGAGGCAAGAGGACATTTCCCAGCCCCACAAAATATTTTCCACAGTTTCTGTTGCTAAACTCAGCAAAACTGTTCAGAGCAGAAGGACACACTCTGCCTTAAAGGAAGCTAATAAACAGGTGATCTGGATGGAGTGGGCAATGCAGCCTGTAGCATCCCCAGTAACAGGCAGGGAGAGGGCAAATGAACTGCAGAGCCAGGGGAGGTCAGCAGCATCAGCAGGAATTTGCCTTTGGATGCCTCGTTGGGCTGCCTGGACAGAGGTCACATCATGGTGAGCAAAAGCAGCTGCCCCAGCATCAACCTGGGCTTCATAGCAAAGCTGGGCATCCAGCTCCACCTTGCAAAGTTGTCACCAACCCCTGCAGTTTTGATTCAGCCATTCAGCTTAACACGCAGGCACATCTCCCATCCTGTGAGGAGGATGGAGAGATGTAAACTGACTGAGGCTGCAATTTATTCCTAAGGCCTGTGACTCTCAGGGCACCAAACTGTTGATCCCCGCTCCTTTCCCAGTGATGCAGGATGAAGGCCATGACCAGCTCCAGTTACATTTGATTACAGGGTTAGTGTCATCCTCCAATTACAGGGAACTGATTTTGAGAAAAAGATTACTCTAGGACAAGAGGGCTGCCTGGCACACTCATGTATTTACTCATCTCAAGTGCGAATCTCCACCCAAGGCTAATAACTACAGAGAGAACTGGTGTTCCCAGGATGCATTACATGAAATAACAGGCTGTGCTAACAGGGATGGCCTCAGCATTTGAAGGACAAGCTTCTGAAAATGACATTTCCCTAACTCAGAGGGATGATGGGCTCAAGCCAATGACAGCACCCATCAAAGCAATTGCCTCCTGTCACTGTCAGTGAGTCACTAGAGCAGAATGGCACCTTGTAGGCAAAAAGAGCATCCAGAGAAGTTATTTCCTTTCCTATGCTGATGCCTGCAAGGAGGAATAGTAATTAGCCCTCCAGCACTGAGCACAGGCACAGCCTGCCTGCCTGCACCCCTCCAGCAAGGAGCAGACATGTGCAAAGCTCTGCAACATGTCTGCTTTGCTCTTACAAAGATTAATCCCTCCAGGGAAGCTTTTGTCACTTGTAGAGTAGATGGAAAGAATGTGGTTCCATGTCCCTGGCCTTTATACAGGCACTCCCATATCCAGGAAATCAACTTCACTAAGATGTTAATGCCAGTCCAAGGTAAGGGGCAGAGAAAGGACTCCTATCAAGCGTTGAAAATGAGGGATGTAACATGGGACCATTGCTACATGTCTCTCCCAGATCACAGTTTTTTTAGAAACCTATGCATATCAGGACTTGGAGAAGTCACCTTTGCATCTCACTTGCTGTTCAAGCTCCAGACCCCATGCAATAGCCACCTAAGGCCCAAGGCTCAAGGACAGAGAGGCCCAAAGTCCTGGTTGAGTTCTCCTAGAAGGCAAATGGCAAACTAGTGTAAATTACATTACGAGCTTCCCACTGTGCACACAAGCTAAGGACATGAACAAACATGTCCAGCACTGCAGGACCAAAAGAGGTGCCCAAAGACCACTGCAGGTGAAAACAATAAAATGACAAGTGGAAGAAAACTGATGGCCTAACTGCCACCGGTTATTTTGGCAGAGAATTACTGACTACCTTGACGTGAAATTGTCTGGCTGAATTTTTTGTTAAAAAAAGAGTAAGAGCAGCAGAAGCTATACACAAACTCCATCCCACTAAGAGGGAAAACAAAGCAGATCTGAAAAGAGTACAAGTTTTGATTTATTTTTTTTTTGAGACAATGTTTTGTTTTGAAATTTAATGAAAAAAAAATGTTAGAAGAGTTGGAGATGAAAGCCAAAGTTTCATTTTATCTAGAATGAAAAATTTTTATTGGATTTGAATGCCCTCTTCCCCAGAAACTTCTTTTACTTGACCAGAGAACTAAAAAAATCAATTCTTCATACAGCTACACTCCTGGGTTTGTCTTTGCCTCCTGCAGGACACAGTTTGTATTGCTCTGTTGATCCAGTGTGTTTTACCAGCAGTCAAATTTCAAAACATTTCCCTTTAAAGATCAATCTTCTACACCTGTATTGACCTGTGCTCCAATGAGGAGAAAACCAAAGCCTGACAGGAACAAAAAGCATAAAGGAGAGATGTAGGGCTGTTACAGAATTGATGCAGTGTGAGCTTTTTCAAGGAAAGGGAATTTTTTAAATGAGAAGTTTAACAGAAAAGAAGTTGTAGCTACAGCTCCAAATCTGTCATTCTCTAGCACAGTCAATACCTTGGCTAGTGAAGGTTAAAGTATGCTCATTAAGTATGGATAGCAGAGCACACAAGATATATTATTTATTTTAGGAACACCCTGTAATTATTTCTGACATATTGTGTAATTAGCCAAAATTACAGCATATTCACCCAGAGCAAAACAGAGGATCACATAAATATCATGTGTGAGCCCACAAACCCAGTGGTTTGTGTGGTTTGGGTGCAAACGTGACTCCAGTGTTGCATGATAATTCAGCAAAAATGAACCCCAACCCTGCGGAGCTTTTGGGTTGAAGGATGACTGAACCCAAACCTCACACCAGCAAAGAAAGGACCCCAGGGGAGGTGGAAAGGCAGGCTCCGAGGATGATGCCTGGAAATGCTGTTTGTTGGGCTTTGCTGCCTGGAGCTGGCAGAAGAGAGAAATGGAAAAATAGCTCTGCTGTCTCCCAGTGCTTGCAGCACCCTACAAACAGGAGTGGAGGGGGAAAGGGGTTTCTTACAAGGCCACACATCAACCAGACACATCCTAAGGAGCTGTTTGAAGGGTAAGAAATCCTGGGCAATCTTCTGGCAGCGCTTTGCTGCTTGTACAGTTCGAGAGGCTGCCTTTCATTTTGACTTCAACGTGCAACATAAAATTTCTTCACTGTCAGTTAAGCAGATTTCTTCCCGGATTCCTGGTTTTTATTATTACAAAAATTTGGTCTGATATTATGAAATTCTTTCTACATAGAATTTGCTCCATGGAAGGATGTATAAAACAGGTTAAAAATCATCTGTCTTGGGAACGTAAGTCCGGTGTTAGTGCTGCAGTTGGACTAGTCAGCCTTGGGAGTCCCCTCAGCCTTGCTGCTTTGTGACCACAACTCAGTGGCATTATCACACTTCTGCACCTCAAATTTTTGAAGGGCTCCAGGGCAGAGTTCCCAGCTCACCTTGAAGAGCCTCATGCAGGGCATCAGCTCACTAACAGTCCTCACACCAGCAAACACATCCCTGCTGCTTGTGCCTGCCACAGCACTGCTATTCATGCTATTCTCAGACACTAAATATCTCCACTTCCCCCATCAATCCAATAGGACTGAAAAACTGCAGAAACACCAAGAAGCCCCTCAAACAAACCAAACAAATTATGGAAACGATGGCATCAATCTTCCACCCCGTTCCACAGACCTAAAGAAGTAAATTCATTAAAATAGAGAATGGCCAGAACATGCTATCAACAAGCACAGAGCAGAAATTAATTCCTTAAGATGCTATTAGTCTTGGCGAGGGGACCTGGTCCTGCTGACACCAGCTCACACAAGAGCCCTGGGTAATCACTGCATGGCAACTGAGGGTAAAATCTGGGTACCTGTGTCACTCTGCAAGCATTCAGTAACACCAGGCCATAATATTCCCTTTTACTACAGTATTTCTCAGGCACTCTCACAGCATTTTCTAAAAGTAAATGAAAGAGAGGTGTGAGCCTTCTTTATTTAATAGGTAATGAGCCTGTGATGTGGAAAAATTAAAGCTTGAATCAATCTGGTTATATTATAAGAATTTTTTTGCTCACTGCACTAATGCAGCTTAAGTATTCCTGTAGCAGTTTGCAAGGATTTTTCTGACTCAAAATTATGATGCTACTAAATTTCAATGAATCTTGCACAACACCCAAATGCACAAAGAAAAGGTGGTGCTTTTGCCATTCTGGTTTAAAACAACATCACACTTCAAATACCAAGATCATTCTAAGAAAGGCCAAAACATGTCATATGACTCAAAGTTCATTTTTATTTCCTTTTCATTTGTGAAAATATTATTTTATTTTTTTTTTACTTAGCCTGCAGAATTATTAAACTAATAAAAAAACAGTTGTGGTGTGAAAAAGCCATCACTTACCTCTGTTTTAAATAAGGATAGGGCTTCATAGTTTGTAATCTCACTACAAACACCTCATTGCCTATATCAGGTGGCCCCAAGGACTCCAGCAGGACAGGCAGGTTCACCAGGCATCCTGCTGCTGTCTCAGGAGAGAGCTGTGAACAGCAAGTTCTGTCTCTGGGGATGTGTGTGCTCAGGATGACACGGTGCAGATGGAGTGAAAATAGAAAATCTGCCTCTCCAACAGGTCTCCAAACACAGCTCCTGCTCCTCCAGCTGCCCAGGAGCTACTTGCTGCCTGAGAGCTCAGTAGCTTTTGACTTCTGGTGGTTTCTATGCCTTCAAGAGCTGTTATTAGGTTCTAGCTCTAAAATTTATTAAAAGGAAAATAAAGCTATGTTTTTGAAGAAACAGAAAGAAAACTAGTAGTAGAAATGCTTAAGGAAGCAGAGAAGGTAGGAGTGGCACTGAAGTAAATAAAAGCTAAACTGAATGTTTATAAATTTTTAAGTAACGATGCTGCGTGTTAGCCAGCAGGCAGACATCATACTGAAGAGCATAAAATCAAACTATAAAAAGCCAGCAGAGAACTGCTGGTTATGCCACACGTCCTGCCAGCCTTTTCAGCCACTGCTGCAGAAAATCCCCAAGCGAGCACGATGTCAGTCACCAGAGGATGCCTGTGGGAATGGCTGTGGATCAATAAGTGAGGCTGAGGGTGCAGGCAGCCAGCAGTTCAGACCCAGATCCAGTTACTGGAGCTGGGCCAGGGAAAAGACTGTCTTGGGAGCTGGTGAACAGCCCAAGCCCCTCACATGCCAACGTGTGATCCCAGCATGTCCTGCAGCCTGGCAGATCCCACGTCCCTGAGGAGCATCCTGCAGCAACCACTGTGTGCCTCCCAACCCTGAGCAGGTCTCTGAAAGCCAAAAGCACTGTGTCTTTCTGCTAATTTCTACTGCTTTCTAATTTTCCGGAAGATGTGGACTGGCTTTTTGCAGCCTGGCTTCACTTGCAGCAGTCCCATGCTGCCTGACCTTTTGCAAACAGTTTCGCTTTGGGGAATGAAAGAAATGCATTTATTTGGCAATTTGTGTGGCAGCTGCTAAGCAAATAACTACCTGTGCAGCCATCAAGATGAGGGGGCTGCAAACTATACTATTACAGATAAACGAGTATGTTCTATTAACCCCAAGACCTGGCTCTTTTATTCCTTCATTTCAATCCCCAATGCTTAAATATTTCAAGAAAGGAACATTTCAGGTTTTCTTCATCAGGACCACAGTCAGCCTTGACCTGGGAAAGAGGAACAAGTTACAGAATTCTATTGCCTCTCTAAGGGTATTTTGCCAGTTCACAGCATGTAGCTGTCCATGGGATGTAACACATCACCTTAAGAGAGCATGCTGCTGGGGGGAAGGTGAGGCAGGAGTGCCACGGTGAGAGCTCTGAATTCCATGAATGCTGCTGTGGGATGAGGGAGAAGCTCTGTGCTCTCCATCACCATAACAGCTTTATCTAGCCCTGCACCTTCATCCTCAAATCCATCCTCCACCATCAGAGGCAACCAGCCATTTCACATCTCCCTCTTTTCTGTCATCAATGTCATCAATGAAGCCAAGCACCCCAAACATAAACTATCACATTGGGAAGGCCCCAGACAGACAAGGAGTATAGGTAGGCAGCAGCATCACTGTTCTCTTCCTTTACCCACAGCTGCCCACCTTCTGGCCAAAGAAGTGCCACAGGTCCTGGAAGTTTCTCTTGGGGAATATCAAAGTGCCAAGGACCACCCAAAAGAGAAATCCTCCTTGTGCTTGGTAATATGGAAGTAGAAGGGGACCTGATTCAGTCTGAAGAAAGTGTACCTTGGACAAAATCCTCCCTTTCTCCCACGTACAACTTCAGGTACCAGACACACATGATGCTGAGGAGCTCCCACTGCTATTTCCCTGCTCACCCTGACCCAATCCACAGTCTGCACAAGTGCTCAACACTCCTCCAAAACTCTGAGCTCTGCCAGGAGCAGCATAACCCCATTAGGCATCTCTTTAGTGGGACCCCAGGCACAAGGACACAGTCACCTCCCTATGCTATGGGGGAAAAGGGCTAACCCAAAGCCACAGAGAGATGCAGTAACAGAGCTGCAAAGCCCCATTTGGTCATGATGCTGTTTCCAGCACTGACCCCTCCTCTCACAGCCCAGCCTGCTCCATGGGGAAAGAGCAAAGTGCAGAAACACCCAGAGCTGCTGCATGGGAGCAGCCTTCCCATCACACCAGGAATGAGCTCATCCCTGAGCACAAGAAAGGCTCAGGAAACCACTCTGCTTCTGAGCCTGTGGCTTTGTCCCTCCATCACCTTTAGCCAGGACATCCTGGAACGAGCGTTTGACAGCAGAGGCGTCTGACAGGTGTCAGGGTACATCCAGCTGCATTTTCTCAGCAGCTCCATCAGGGTTTGAGCGCTTGGAACGAGCACAGGGTTATTTGTCTAAGCGGCAGCGTGGGGGCTGGAAAAGCCGGAGTGGTCTGTCTGAACACTGAATACCACAGTCGTGTTCCACAGCTCTCTAGAAAGCTGCCTTCTGCTTTACCATTTTAAAACGTGTTGTAGCTGCTATTTTCAGAGATGGGACTGTCAGGAAGCTGTAGCCCTACAGTGCTGCTACCACGCTGCAAAAATTCAGCATCCAGATTGACTCCCCTCAAAGCCCAAACCTTCCTTTAAAAGTAATTTATTGCAGGAGCCCCTGCTAGTGGCGTTTGCTGGGTGAGGATCACAAAGTGCATCCATGGCTCTACTAAAGCTTTTAATAGAGATGCAAAGCAAAACCAGTCTCTGGAATGGCCGAGGTATTTCAGGAATCTGCTACATATCAGAACAGGGCAAAGGTAAAACAGTAACTGCAGTAGTTTGCTTTCTGCTCAGAAAGGATAATGTATTAATACCAAGAATATTGTATTAGCTACGGAACAGAGATGAACCACGTATTAAACAGGAGAACAGAGCATAAAGGTACCATTCCCTGATAAGACTGCAGTGTGTGCAGCCCAAGTACTGAGTAGATTATTTTAGTACAGGTCACTTCACAAAAGACTTCCAAGATAAAGGTATGCCAATAATGCAGCCATGACAATGATGCACACAGAAGATATGGAAACATGTAGTTAAGGGTTAGTTCTTTGGAGCTGCTTTCCCTAACCCGCTCTCTTCTATACTTGTGGTCACCTCCTGCCAAGCTATGGAGCTTGCAAATGTGAAAGGGATGTCACTATCGTAGATGTATTGCTGTTAAAATTCTTGCTTTGATTTTATTAATAAATCCCAGCTTGGTTTCATTTGCGTGGGAGTAGGAAACTCCCAGAAATAACATGCACATGACTGTTCAGAGGCATGGATCAAATGCCAGAGGAACTGAACAAACACCTACCTGGCCACCCTGATATCTGGCAGTTCATGGAGTGCTCATTTGGGGAGGGGAAAGAAGGAAAGAAGATAAACCCAAGTGAGTTTGTGCTTGCTGAATAACATGGTGAGATTCATGATGATGTTTATCTCTTATGGGAGAGAGATTCTTTTAGTGTCTTCAGCTCCCATGGCAGCTCTGATCTCCACACTGCCCAAATGAAGCCATTGAATTTTTTGGTAACATATATTTTATCTGTTAAAATATGCAGTACCTGGTCTACTGAAATGATTCTCAATTCATGCTGAATTCAGTAATGGAAGGAAGACATTCTTGTTTTCATTTTGGTATTTTTGGAACTCCAGCATTTGTTTAGGTTTGGGGTTTTTTTTTAATTCCAAAGTAACATTTAATTTAGAAGTATACCTGAAAGTTAAATACATATATAAAAATCCTCCAAATAAAATATCACTTAAAAAAACCCCAAAAACCCAAAACAACCAGCTATATTAGTTAATGACAAATGATCTATATGGCTCTTTCATTCTTATTAGGAGGGAAAATAACCTTTTCTGAACCTCTTTTCACCCTGATTTTTCTATTTGGCTCATGATAGAGGAATCAATCATTTGTATTGCTCTGATGGTGAGCCTCCTCTGCAGGCTAACGATCCTCACTGCTCCCAGAAGAACAGCTACCCCTGAGGCCATAGGGAGAGAGGATATCCAGCCCTCTAGGAGCTTGGATGAATTCCACTTATTTTCTTGGCATCAACCATATCGACTCCAGAACTAGTACGAAGTGGCTTACTGACTGACAAGCTCACCCACGAGCTGTGTTGCAAGGCAGGCTGGCAGCTGAGTTTTCCACGCTCTAAAGAAAGCCAGGAGCCTGACTTTCTTCCCCAGATTTTAGAGCTGGAGAGCACAAGTTTGTTATCTGACCCCACCCAGTCACTGAGCACAGACACACTACTGTGACAGTCACATCTGCATGTCACGAATGTGTGAGATATCACCCCAAGGGATCAATCTGATAAAATGAAACCCAGCTGCCAAGCTGTCATGAGCAGAAGGGAGCCTTGTCCCCCCTCCTGATTATTTTGGCATTCACAAACAGTGATGGATGCAGAAGGAGCTTACAGCACCAACAGCAGACCTCTCTGACCAATGACTGCCCCACACAAGGAGCACAGAAGCCCTCAAGGCTGTGCCCCTTCCCTGTGGCATTATTCCAGGCCCAGCTTTGTCCAACCACTTGGCATACGTGCCCTCATCTCAGCCAGCACTTCCAAGAGCTCTTGCTAGCCAGGTGATGGCAGGATTTCCAGCCACTTCCATTCCCTCCAGCTACTCTTCAGAGATAGGGCAAAGCACCAAATTCTGCAGAGGAGCAGGCAGAATGTGATGAACCCCCCTGGGCTGGGCACACACCCAGACACACACACACTACAGACAAGTCCTGGGATCCAGCTCCAATCCCACTGCAGACAGCAGTGACGCACTCAGATAACGCAGCCGGCTCTAGGACGCTGGAGCAACAGAGGTGCCAAATTCCACAGGTTAGGCAGATATTACAGCTCTCCCAAGATGAGCCACTCCATAAAAGTAGGCAAGGACCAAGACAAATTTAACGGGGAGCTAAAAAGGTGGTTTTTTTACCATGAGCTTCAATCATCGTCGTCGTCGTCCCCCCCCCCCGTGTGACATCAGAAAAGACTTTAGGATTTAACTCGGGGAATTTAACAGCTTGCAGAGATGACAGACTTCTCAAATGTTTTAAATTAATCTCTGAATGAACAAAGTCCTTCAGTGTCCTTCAGCTAAAGTTGCTCTTATGTTTTACTTATACTGCTGCAAAAATATCTACACATGTATATTTTAAATTCCAAATCTCCATTTATTATTCAAAACATGAAATATGTCAAAGGGAAAATAAGTTGCTGTTTGGGTTTTTTTTCCTATGTGTGAGCCATTTCCTTCACACTGGAAGAAGCCTTTAGATCTCCTTAAGGAAAAGCATCCTTTCCCTGGAGGAGCCCAAGATACATATCAGGGAAAAGAAAAATAAAGAAAAAGAAAAAAAAAATCCAACATAGACTTTTTTTCTTTTTCCTGGGGTAAAAAAAAATATTTGAAACCGAGCTCCATATTCTGAGCTGAAAACTCATCTACAGAAGCAACGCCTGGAGGGATGGAGACAATACTACACAGTGCCTGGAACCACCTGGCTCAAAGCTGCCTGAATTCAAATATGATTTCCTCAAGTAACACCACCCTATCAAGGAACTTGACTCAGAGAACACTTCCACCACCCCTCACAGATACTGTGCCTGGTGCTCCAGCCTGCTTGCCTTCATGCCAGGTATCTAAACTCTTCAGCTTTGCTGTTCAGTGGCCATGGTGTGATGGAAAGCCACCTCCACTCCAGTTCTCCGGGGTGAGCTCTGCCTAAGAAGATGGTCAGTGAGGCAATGGCCACAGCTTTCACAAACAAGCTGGACCCACCAGTCCAAGGTTTCCAGCCTGTTATGAAACAGCTGAAGAAGGGATGTGCTTCGATGCTTTAATTCAGACACAAAGAAGAAGAAACTATTTGGTTCAACCACTTGTTGCCAGAGAAATCATGTAGAGAGTGCTGCTTTGTCTAGTCTTCTACATTCAACTCTTGGATCTATCATTCTCTGATAAAGGATCCGCCTCTTAAACTCACACCAAAAAGCCATGCCTTACAGCAATTTCTTTTGAATCCTCTATCAGGTTACTATGGTCAGGGCAAAATATGTAATTTAATCTTTTCTAGATGTACAGGCACCATTCGACACACACGTAATTTGCTTGTCACCTGCATAATTGCAACCTATGACCTGCATTAATTCATTACAATGGGATTAAGCCCATGTGTCCACATTTTCAGGTTAGTCCACATCACTCTGCATCCTTGTTTGACCTGTCTTAGAGACAGACACATGCAAGAGATATAAAAGAACATAGAGCGTGCATGTGAAAGGGCTGCCTTTGCCCATCAAGAAGGTAGGCAGAACAAGTGCTCATTTTACAACATGTTGTTTATTGCAGCCAACAAATGAGATGTTCCTGCATTCTGTTTCCCTAGGAGCTGATAGCTTTGATTATACAAGGTGTCCCTACACAGATCTGGTTCCCCATAGCTTGCCAAAACCCAGAACTACTCGTGCCCGCTGCCGAACGAGCCTGAACTGCTGTCGAGTGAGAATCCTCCCTTCCCATACAAGGGCAGGATTATTTCACTCTCACTTCACACAGGCTGCTAAGTGGAGCATGAGGTGCCAACCAGGGCAAAGTAACTCTGCTCATGCACATCCTTACTTATCATTTTAGTTACAGCACTGAGTCCCATATTAAAACACTTAAGTGATGTAAGCTCACGTGGTTCCTTTGAGGAAAGCAAAGATCAAACGGAACACGAACCACCATCAGAGTTATATTCCTGTAATGGTGCAGGTTGCTACAGCTCCATCCCTGCTGCATTGTGAGCTCATGGGCAATGAGGGATCTGAAGCACAACATGCTGGAACAAGCATCAGGAATGAGGTCTCTGTGTCAGGTAACTGTTCCGTGCCTTGGTCTCACCTTCTGTAAAATGGAAAGAATCCTCTCCCTTTGGTAGAGATTGTGGAGTACTACAGGTGAAACTCTGTAAACATGAGGCACTTTCACCGTTAGTCCACACAGCCACAAAACAAGGTCATGTTTAAAAAGGTAAAGATATTTTCTCCTAGCACTACCACCTCCAAATGGGATTGCTCCCCTTCTAACACCAATGTTTCTCACGTTCTTTTCACTGCTTTGCAAACTCCTGAGCCAGCATATTATTAAGTTACAGATAATCACCGGGGCTGTGGGTCACTACACAATGTATGCACACTTCTTTAAACCAGTTTCATTTCATTTGCATGTCATTGTCTACGCAGAAGAGCGACTCTGCAATGAATAAGTTATCTGGGCACAATACATTCCCTGAATAAACAATCTGAGTAGCAGCAAACCCAGTAGCATGCTGCCTTCTGAGCAGCACATCCAAGTCCAGGAATAGGATGTACCAATGAAATAACTCTCCATTTAAAAGATGGATATAGGAAACTAAAGCAGACACAGTCCATAGCTTAGGGAAGGACACCCAAAAGCTTTCAATGCAATTTAATTCCTCTACTTATTTAATTTTATAAAGTTAATACAGTACTAGTTATGAGTGATTGACAGCTCTAAAAACTGAACAGCTTTATTTTTACAGCACTGAGTAGCATTGATTCTTCTTCTAAGTCAATAAAAAGCTTTCCTTAAATCACTCTGGTCTGTAAGTTATTGAACACCTTCCTTGGTATAGAAGTCCATGCAAGATGAGGGAAATCTTAGACTTCATTAATTCTTCACAGGCATTCAGTGAGTCCTAAAGAAGCAGAACTAGACCTGTGGCAGCTGGAAGCACTGTCATAGAACTAACAAGAAGCCTTACCAATCACACCCTACTGTAAAAGTCACTCAAACTTTAATGAGAATGAGCATATTGAAATCTAGGTAACAGGTCTAGACTTCCCAGCTCTTTTAAGTCCTTGAGAGACCTCATTCAAAAGCCAATGGAGAGAGGAAAAAGGAATAGGAAAGCATTTCATCAGTGAGACTCCCAGGTCCCACATTTGATCTTGCAAAGAACAATTCCTGATGCAAAGTTTCTTGGGCAAAAGCCATCTTTTGGTCTGGGCTAACAAGTTAGCTACTATACAGGATGGTCCAGCAAGCTACCACTCATCGTAAGTTGCGAAGGACAAAAAGACAACTTTTCCCCCTTTGAATATTTCAAGTTATGCTACATTCAGACATTTTGTATCCTCTTTTGATAACTGTTTTAAAACTGACTGCTGAAGAGTCTGGTTTTCACAGTCTAACCCATGCATTGCAAGTCCTCAAGCATTTTGCTAAATATATTCCCTGTCCCACAAGGATCAGGGATGCTGATGACAATCTAGAAAAATAATTCTTTCCCCCTGTTGACAACAGCAAGTAGATTTCTATGATGAGAGGTTTTTTACCTATTTCCTTTTGTTCCTCACTTGGGCACAGCTCACATACCTCAATCTACAGACCAGAAGGGTAGCCCTCTGCTAGCTCCAACACCTTGCTGTAAATCATGACTGACAGCCTTCAAACGTGGAGAAGGGGCTCCACAATAATACTAATTAACAAACAAAATACTAATGCATATGGAAAATAGGGGAGGATTACACAGGTTGACGGTACATCCTGAAGAGATAAGTAAACAGGTATCGCTCTTTTTTAACTGTGATACTAACAAACACCTACTAAAAGTACACGTTCACAGCAGCTTCTCAAATCAATCTCTGTTTTCTTACTTTAGTAGTGATTAATAACAGTTAAAAAAAAAAAAAAAGAAAGAAAAAAAGAAAGAAAAAAAAAAAAGGAAGACGTAAAATAATAATTCCACCAAGAAATCATGAAGGGACTTATCTTGCCAGGTACTAAATTCTCATGCCTACCAAGGACAAAGCACCACCACTCAGAACTGAAACTGTGGGTGGTGGGACTTCATCATGGAAATGTGAGCAACACGTATTATAAGGCTGAAGTTTTCCACAAGGAACCAAGACTGAGCACACACATGCACAGAAAGATAAAAGAAAGGAAGGAAGCAAAGAAAGAAAAAACTACCCTGTAAAGCATTTGTAGGTCCTTGCAAACTCGATATTGGGTGCAACAGTCTCACAGCTGACGTCTGGAAAGCTTTCTAAGCTAATGAAATTCCCTATGCAACTGCTCATGAAGTAAGCAGCACTTGATGGATCTAGTTATCAAATGTCCACAATCCTAACTGATCCTCAGTTTATCGATTTCCTTATCACTATGCAGAAAATAAAAAGAGACTATTTCCAAAGCATATCTCTACAGGGAGGTGGAAAAATACAATCCTGGGTTAAACTAGCGCAGATTAAGTCGTTGGATCCCTCCTGTCGGAGGAGCAGCTTTCTCATGCTTCGGACAGCGGTGGAAAGATGCTGGCGGCAGGTCAGTGCCAACCCATCCCACCAGCCCCGGGAAGGACCCAGGCAAAAGTTGAGTCCGGAGCAAGTCTATCCCTAGACGGTACCCGGGTGGGTCGGGAGAACGGCGGGGCCGGCCGTACCCCCCCATCAACGGCAGCCATCCCGGCTGGTCCGGGGCTGCCTCACCCCGCGAAGCTGGTCCCCACGGCCCCGGCCCGCCGTACTCACCCGGTCTCCTCCTCACCGGCCTTTTCCTGCCGCTGCAGAAGCGCACTTTGCTGAAGACTCCCAAGACGTGCCTCTCGCAGAGGGAGCGCCCGTCCTTGCTGGGGCTGGAGCGGCGCTTGGAGGCGGACACTCGGTCGCTGTTGGACTCCCTCGCCTGCCGCTTCTGTCGGATCAACGAGCTGGCGATAGCCGCTGCCATCGCCACTCATGGGCCCCCCCGCGCCGCTCCGCAGGGTGCCACCCGGGCGCGCTGGGGCCGAGCCTCCGCCGCGCCCCGCGGGGACGGGGGACGGGGACGCCCCGCTTAATGCGCTGCAGCCCCAAGTCCCGGTGTCGGGGAGGGCTCAGCCGGCCAGGCGGAGCAGGGTGCCCGGGCTAACAACCATGGCTGGCCGCTGGTCCCCGCCGCCCATGGATCTGTCCCCGGGGAGCGCAAATCCCGACGCGGACGGCCGTCGGTGAGACCCCCGGCCGAGCTGGCAGCACCCCCGCGCCCTGTAAATCCGGGAGGCGGCTGCTCCGCTTGCAAAGGTCCGCCGGCGGCAGCTATGTCC
>JANHGL010026094.1:0-29710 GCA_024611195.1 Ceyx melanurus | reverse complement strand
AACAGATCCAGGTGGGTCTTAAGTGTCTCCAGAGATGGAGACTCCACAACCCCCCTGGGCAGCCTGTTCCAGAGCTGTGTTACTTGATCTGTTACAACAGCCAGATCAGCTCTACAAATTTTGCTTGTGATTATCCAACCAGCACCAAAAAATTGCAGGAAGCCTTCTCATGTTTTTGATACAGAGAATCCTTATACTTCCTCAGTCTACAACTCTCTCCTCATGTCAAACATTAATAAAAAAACAGTCATTTTTCACTTGGTACAATTCTCTACTTGAACAAAAGCTGCATCTCAGCCCTTCAATGTAACACGTAAACATGAGTATGGAACACACCTTTTCAGGACTTCAAGTTTATGCAGCAATTGTGGTTTTCCTATCCACTCCTTTCACATCTACATATTCACTGAACAAAACCTCACTATACCAATGGAACTCCTATCCAGATTTCTAATTTGACATATCTATTTATCCTTCTTAAGCTTAAAATTATCTCCTACAGCTAAAGAAAAAAAAAAAAAAAAATTCCACATATTCCAACAGTATCCCTCATCCTTCCTGCATGTACTCATGGCTGCTGATCCTCAGCAAAACCTATGCATCCTCTGAAATACTATGTTTTTCTGCTCAGTTATATACTGAAAGAGTGAAGTATTGGAACCGGCTGCTCAGGGAGGTGATGGGACCCACCGTCCCTGGACGTGTGAAAGAAATGTATAGACATGGCACTTCAGGACATGGTTTAGTGGTCATGATCATGATCAAGTCCACATCTCTCCATCTTAGAGACAAGGATGTCATGTGGGACAGTGTCAAATGCTTTAATGTGTAAGATCCAAGTTGTTTGCACTAGGTGCCATACTCTCAAAAATACCATCTTGAACAAGACTTTCACCCAGCAGTTTGCTCAAGGCCAACCTGACACCTGACAGTAACCAGGCAGACAAATCTTAAGAAGGACCCCTGCAATCCACTTTATAGCTCTTCCAGATCTTCGCAAATCTGTTAGAGCTGCACCTTCAATTCTCATTCCAGCTAAAAGAGATTCATTATGGCATCTGTTAATTGTTCTGAGGTTAGGAATTCGAAGATACAAACATCAATCCCATTCAGATTAAGCCCTAAGACTATAATTTGCATATGGCTGTTAAGAAACCACAGTCTCTCGAGACAAAGTGGAAATTTTCAGGATCAAGGCTCAAGCGACTTTAAGACATTGGCTGTGTTTTGGCAGCCTCTTTTGTTCCAGACTGTTTTATAATTGAAACAGCAAAGTCCCAACAACTATGTCTTGCTGGAACACTAAGAAGCTTGGCGGGAACATGCTTCTGAGGTTGAACTGCAATCTAACAAGTGTAGCCCGATACCAAATTCTGCTCTCTATATAGATAGCCAGTGAACCTTTCCCACCTCATCTGAAGCATCCCAGACTGGCTAGTGAAACATTCCCTTGTAGCACAAAGGGCTGAATTTACCTAAGGTTGTAGAAGATCTTCTTTGCAGCTCACCAGTCAGCTGTTTTTTGTAAGGAACCGGTGATCTCAGAGACTGAGATCTGGTGGGATGCTGAGGACTGGACCAGCCACCACTCAGTGCTTGTGGATCACTCTGTCCTGCCTCTGCTCGCTCTGCTGGGGATGAAAGCCTTCCATCATCTGGAGTTGACAAAAAAGCAAGAAACAAAATGTTCATGTATTATAAAGAAAACCATTTGTGTATGCAAAAAAACAAGAGTAAAAAATTCTCATTAATAGCTCATTTGCATCATGATTACACATTACAAAAGACACAAATTTTTAGTCTGAAAAGTACCATACAAAACATGGAAACAGGCCAGTATGTCTAACTTGTCTATCAAGGCTCACACTATTTCAGAACTATCCCTTTTGTGAAGAGAGTCTGAGAAAAAGCAAAACATCAAGCATGAGTTATTCTTGCTATATGGAATAACTCTGCTTGCTTATCTGCCCTGAAAAGAGTATATCGGTTATGTTAACAACCTGTACTGAGGTCATATTAAGATTACCACACTCTTTAATAAGCCTCTCTTCTCCATCAGAGGATCAAGTATAGACAGGTTCTCATTGCTTCCAGTAACATGTCCATTTCACGTGCTGTTCAAGGTTGTTTTCCCATTCCTACAACACAACACTTTCCTGACTCCAGCCATATTTGTCAGAGACACATTAGCAAAGCCAATATTGACCATATCTTACATTACTTTCAATAAATTAATAATGCCAGGTGATATTCTACTATGCGAACTAATAGCAGTCATAACAAGTAATTCTTTTTCATTCTGCATAAGAAGAGTCTGAACAGCTTACGCAAAAAGCTATCTTGTCCCTTTTTCTCTAACCCAAATATTGCAGATGTCTGCTTAGCAGAGCTGGATAATGAATAGACCAAACAAAACCAGCTGACCAGTTTCCCACGTACACAACCAAGGTGCACTTTTTTACCACTCTTTGCAGCATATTCCTTTGAATCAAAAAATAAAAACTCACATAGTTCTTTTAGGGCTTGTCTAATGAGAATGTGTTTCATGATATATGTAGCCCAAAGGCCAAAATCAAGGAGTACTTTTTAATACACAAAACTTGCACAACGCTTCAGACTTTTTGAAGGGGAACACCTATACCATGCAAGTTTAGGATGGACTTGCTTCAAAAACACTATTGCAGCTCCACTGCTCAACTATTGGCCATCCAACTGAAGGCACAAGATGCACAGGGAAGTGAGGAGCGGAGGAAGTCTGGACTAAGAACTTGTATTGGGAGGATAAGCATACATTTTGCTTATACAGGTTGTCAGAGGGTTACTCTGCTTTTAGCTTCAAAAGGTTCAGGCACAGAAAACCCAGATCCCCAGCTAAGAAACTACATGATGTTATCTGCTGACTGGTTTGTCTCTGACCTTCACATGCAGCCACAGATCTCTAGCTGCAAGATGCTGGCTATCTCTCACACAACAAAGCTCTACTACATCACCCAAAAGCAAGATGCAATATGCCTCACAAAAGAGTTGACATTATGGTCTTATATTGAGAGATGTTTTTACAGGTTTATGTGGCAGCAGAGGGCATCAATAGAACAGCACACACATTCACCCAAGCACTCACCTTTGCTGAAACGGAAGAGATTTACGAAAGAGCTGTAGGCTGATTTAAAAGGAGGCTCATCCTGGTCAGGAGTCAGGGGTTTGAAGTGAGTGAGATGAGATGGACTACTAGGAGAATGAGGTAGATCACTGGTAGAGTCCAGTGTCGGAGATCGTTTGTCATCTGTGGCCATTTCACGTGCCCTGAAAAGAGTTCAGCATTACACACAGGGTGGTGAAACAGAACATCTTCAGACAACTGAAAAGGAGGTGTCTCATTAGATGCTAGAGGGTGGACATTCACTCCACCTCCAACAGATATCTGCTATTAGCACAGGTCAATAGTGCCAGAGTTGGGAGCCTGTGTCCCCTGCCTAGCAACTGGCAAAAGATCAGCATCTCCTCAGAGCAATTCAGAGCTCCTAGTTAAACATCCAGAGCAAGGAAAGTAAGTAAATGGTCACTACACTGTCCAAGGACACACTCTGGTTGCTGTTATAGATGAACTTGAAGTTTTCAAATGGATATTCAGCAAGCATATCACACAAAAGTTTTAGGTTCAGCTCAGGAGAAAAGCTGTAAATGGCTGTGACTTCCGCAGCCCTTGTAACAAGGAAACTGGAGACACACATGTCTGAGCAAGCACAAGACATACTTGTTCTTTGACCAGATTAACTTGAAGGAGACACAGAATTAACTGCAAACAAAAGCAGGACTGAAAGATTAAGATTTGTGGCACACTGCTTCCTTCCCCTCTGCATTACAATACAGAACTTTGTGCAATTTTCCAAAGAAGTAACCTAAACTCTGGTTTATTTGTTGCTGTATGTAACACCTCCAGACCTCCTTACTTTCAAGAGTAGGTACATTAAAGAATAACAAACAAGCAAACAACCCCAAATCACATTCAACATTAATATTATATACTCTATATAGTAATAGTTAATATTATATATTCTATATACTACTAGATATTGTCACATCTACTTGCTGTGTACCAAAGCCTTCGTGAGGCCAAGAGTCTTACTTTCCCACAGCCTATATTCTTTAACCTCAGTACACATCTGTTTCTTCCACTCCAACCTACTAAGCCTGCACTTGTGGCCTGCTAGGCTAAGGTGCTTCCTTCATCTTCGTGTATGCAAGACTTGGTGAAACATTTGACAGAGCAAAGTGAATTTGTGGAACCTACAAGTGATGATTGACTTTTACCCGTGTCAAGGATCAAAACCCTGTATGACTCTATACTTCCTGCTCAGCAGCTGAGACAAGCTCCTTCATGAAACATTTCCACAACTGCTTCCTAGGTTCTATAGGCATATTTTGCTGACTATAACATTTTCTTCCAAGTTCTAAAAAGCCACACTAAATATTTATGCAGTCCAGAGAAAAACAATGTGGCTGACAAGTGACACTGGAGCTGCTAACAAGCTGCATTCAGCAAGGTTTGGCCACTCCTGCAACAAATGCACAAAAGATAGTATCTGCAAGTCAGTCATATGACTTCTCAATGGACTTTTGCTTGTTGCTCTCCACAGTAAGCACCTTTCACACAGTAATTTCTCCTAATATTCACATACCCTTAAGAAACAAAAAAGAGAGCTCTCATTCTCAAATTTTCAGGAGAAACTTTGGTCAGGTTCTTTATCACAGAATCATAGATTCATTCAGGGTGGAAAAGACCCTTGGGATCATCAAGTCCAATCATTAACCCTACTCTACAAAGTTCATCCCTAAACCATGTCCCTCAAAAACACATCCAAATGCCCCTTCAACACATCCAGGGATGGTGGTGACTCAATCACCTCCCTGGACATCTTATTCCAGTGTCTGACCACTCTTTCAGTGAAAAATTTTTCCCTAATGCCCAGTCTAAAACTACCTTGTTGCAGCTTGAAATCTATGTGTGGTTTAGTCTTACTCTGGAATGCTCTTGCATCCTTCCCTCTCTCCTCTAAGTCACGGCATTTTTTGCTGTTGTGACTTTCAGCAATATTACTCAAACAACAGACAATTTGAACACACTTAAATACTACCATTCAAGAAAACACCTTCAAGACCATATCTTCAGGTAAATTTGGAATTGTTTCTTCAATATTTAAGGCAAATGAAAACTTTTCATATGTTGAATGCAGAACAAGGCTGTGTTTCCCCGCAAATACAACCAAATTAAAGGTGCTGTTATGAAGTCAAGCCAAGTTTTACAGGAAACTACATTCATTTCTCAGCAACTGGCTTTAGCCTGTCAAGATTAAAAAAAAAATATACAAGAAAGTCTCTGAACTTGCATACATCATATATGTGATTTTAGAAAAATTAACTTTAGCTTCAAGGGGAGAAAAACACAGAGTAATTGCTTCTGTGACAGCAATACTAGCCTAATTAAAACAGATTGAAAAGAAGAGCACTGCACTTATCATTAGCTCCAGAAACACCTAGATTTTCTGTACAACACTTCAGCTGTGGAGTGTATCACTCTTTCTTAAGTGTTTTAGTGCTCTTGCTAAAAGGAAAACACTTCCTCAACCACAAGAAACAGGAAAAGGGTCACTTATTTGCATACTACGGAAACTCAGAAAGCAACGTGCACGTTATCAGTCAAAAGGCATAAAAAACAAACACCATCCTCAGGACTCTTACCAAACAGCCACGGGGGACATATCTAAATCCACTTCAGGCTGGGACATCTTCAGCAATCACGAGCTCATCACCAATATAACACAGAAAGCAAGTATGGGTGAGAACCTCCACTCACGTTCAGCAGTTACATCCAGAACGGACCTGAGACATCCTACACTCCACAAAACTGATGGCAACGGCTCAGTGCCAGAAGGATTCAGGCACCCTTCATCACTTGGATGTTACTCCCAGGCACCTGGCTAGCACACCCCGGGTGTAAAAACTAGAAGTCGTAATTTAAACGTAACTGCATGACAGACACTGCACTGCCCCACCTCTGCGCCGGGGTCACGCTGATAGCTGCGCTCTGCCCTCTGAGAGGGGCACGGCCCCATCTTCCCCCCACCACAAACACGTACCGCCGAAGACGGCTGCCACCCGCCTGGGATGGCGGACCCGGGAGATCACCTGCGAGGGTAAGGGAAGGAAGCAGCGGCAATAACGGCCCCCAGGCCGGCCGAGGAGCGCCGCCACCAGCCGCTGTCAGGGACACACCGGGACCGGACGGGACCAGGCCGGGCCCCCACAGAGAGGGCTCGCGCACCCTGAGGAGCCGCTACCGCCAGGCCTTGCGAGGCCCTGACAGGCCACCCAGTCCTCACCTGCTCCCCGCGGGTGGTGCTGTCGGTGCGGGGTCCCGGGACACAAACTCAGGGTGGCACCGCCTCTTGCCGGCCCCTCCCGCCCCGGCTCGCGCCGGCCGCTCCGCCGACCCGCCCCTAGCAACCCGCCGCGCGGCCGCCAGCCCTGCCCAATCCACCGCCAACGGCGGCGTCCTCGCCGAGGCATCGCCAATCGAGGCTTCGCGCTAATTCACCCGCCGGCAGCGGCCGCTGGGGCGGGGCCGCCGGGGCGGTTCCTCAGCACCCAGAGCTCCGCAGCGCAGCGTCCTGCGGCTGCGCTCCGCCCCGGCGCTGCAAGGCGGCTCCTACCGGGCCTGGCACTCCCGAGCTGCTACAGAGGAAGCCGCTGCCAGCCTGACAGGGGAGGGAGCTTGGGGAGGTGGCTGTACGCCGCTGGGGTTCCTCCCCGCTTCCCACTTCCCGCATCAACTCGGCCCCAGAGGGCCGTCCTCTCGAGCCCCCCAGGACGGGGAGCGCCACTACTCGGGGGTCTGCAGTGGCGACACGGCCGCCTCCGCGCCAGCCAACGTGTCTGTGCCCGCCCGTGTGTACGCGTAATTCTCTGGGCTGGGCTGCAGAGCGGTTCCGCCGGAGCCCCGCAGAGGGGAGCAAACTCGCACAGCAGTGGCGGCAGGCTGGCCGCCCGCGTTCTCCCTTAGGCCCGCTCCAGCTGCCCGGGCACGTCCGAGACCCCTCGGCGTCCAGACTTTCGAGCCTGATAGCGCCATCAGCTTCCCTGGGGCGACGCAGGCCACTTACTGCGGCTATCTCGGTAGAGCGCGGAAAAGACCCGTCTCGGCGGACAGGCCAGCGCGCTGCCGGCTGCCAAGCCGACGGAATGGCCGCGCTACGTTACGTGCTGCCGCGGCCTTCTCACGAGGAGGCATCGGCGCGCGACAACCAGGCAGCCCCAGCAGGGCGGGCACGGCAGACAGCCACGGCGTAAGCGGGTCGAGGCCGAGCAGCCGCTCCGCCCCCGGGAGGAGGAGCTGCGGCGGCGGGTGGAACCGGCAGAGGGCGCCGCGGCGGGGCGGCGGTGGGGGCGCGGCCCCATATAAGGTCCCGCTCACGGCCGGGCACCGCACCGTCGTGAGAGCACGGTTGGCATCGTCTGAAGGTAACGGGGCTCCGCACGCCAGGGCTCCGCGAGTGTGGTGGGATAGGGTTGTACCGCACCCTTTGTTCTTTCCTTCCCCGCCGTGGTGGCCCCCGCCCTAAAGAAGGGTCCAGAGAGGGTGGGTGTGTCTTTTAAGGGTTTCGTTTTCTGGCGGTTTGAGGCGGGGTCTCTGTGGCAGGCTGCCCGCCCCAGCACACTTCCCGCCGCAGGTATCGCTGTAGGCGACCTGGCTGCTTGAAGGGGTGCTGGCAGTCCGGATTCGACCTCCCTGGTCTGTAGCTCGCCTTTGTTTCCTCGAAATCCAGTTACCTCTTAATAATCACTACCCCGGTGCCAGCTGGGTTTATGGCCCTTCGCGTATCCTGGGATAGCCCTTCTGGGCCGTGGGGGAGGACCCCTCCGCACTGCCGCGCTGTCTGGGCCCCACAGCTACGTGTTCAGGTGGTGCCGGTGCCTGAATTTCAGCCTCAGTTGTGGCACCGGCTGCAGCCCGCGGCCTGGTCGGCTAATCCTACCTGTGACAGAAGGGCCGGCCTGCGTCGCCACGTCGGGATGGGCTGCGTGCGTGGACGGAGGGTAGTGCAGCGAAAAAACAAGTGCAAGCAAGGTTTTGGTTAGTGACAACAATCTGCGCTGCTCCCCCTGGTTTTGGTTAGTGACAACAATCTGTTGCAGTAATTGATTACAGGCCCCAAGTTCCTCTTGAGGACCAAAGAGTGTTTGGAAATTTCCAGTTTCTTCTAAGCTGCCTTGGCTAAATGCCTGGGTTACGTTTATTTGATGAAGGGTTGCTTTAGGAGAAAGACCTTGCTGATGATTAGCAGTTTTGGAGAGTATGAAATCAAAGGGGAAGAGTTACAGAAAGAATTGAACTCTGGGGAATGTGTGCTTTCTAAAGGAATCTCTTGGCATGACGACGGGTGCTTAGAAGAGGTGCAGTGCTGCCCCTGTACATGGAGAAACTGGGGACATGAGTGTTTGAGGAGGGGGAAAGTACTAGGGTTGTGATCATATAAACATGTAGGATGCTGCCAGAGCTGTTTAAGAAGCTGCTGTTTCCACATATCAGTGGAGGTGTATCTTAGCGGTAGTGAGTCTCATGTACCTTTGTGTTGCCCTTGTGACAGAAGCACCATGTAGGTCTGAAGCCAGCTTTGCAAAGCCTATTGCTATGACTGACATAGTCTGATTTATCTTACTTAAGTAGGGGTCAAACAAGCAGTGCTGGGTGGGTATCTGTGTAGGTTTTAGCTTAAATGATTCAGACTGTTTCTCAGACTGTGTAAATGCCAAATGTAAAACTGAAGTCTCCTGAGTAGCAACCCTGTACCAAGGCCCTAGGAGTGTGATACAGTCTTTATTTAGATAGTCACAACTGAAAACTGGACCAAAAATACTTGCATAACTACAGTTCAGATAGAGTGTGGTCATGTGAAGTTAAAGTTTTCCATGAGGACTACAGAAACCTAATACAAGCCACAATGCTATCTTTCTTTAGGGTGTGAGTGCCTCAGACTAGTTAATTTTTCAGGTTTATGTTTTCATAGTAAATAGAGTCTCAGTAACTCAACCTCATTTTACTGTTGCTTTTGTTTTAAAAGTTTTGCTCTTTAAAAAGCTTGGAAGAGCTTAATGAAGTAGCTAGACTATAGCTTAGAAAGTTTTTTCTTTTCCTAATACTTAATGAATTGCATTTTAGAAATACAGCGCAAGTTAATTTACAAAATAAATAAAAATTGAATCAGGGAGTAGTCTCCTTGTGCTTGTAACCTGGGACCCTTACGTTTGCAAACCTCACACCTCTGAACACTTTCATCTAGATTAATATGTCCATCTGTGTACAGTAGGACCCCTCACCCTGGATAAAGCCATTCACAGACCTTGGTATCCTTGAGACTGCAACCTTGGGCACAAGGCCTCCTTAGTATCTTACTGTAATATCCTAACAGCCATGTACAAGAGTGGGGCTGTCCTGGAGGAGGAACTTGCCAAGTCACGGCTCTTGCATAATCCGAGCTGAGAACCAAGAAACTCTGGCTGTTGGAAAGCAGGGCACTGTGTTAGAGCAGCTCAGTGGCTTGTGGGCTTGGACTTTGTCAAGGAACAAAGTGCAAATAGAAGGGCAGAGTTCAAGTTTATTTTTTTGAGGCTTTGTGAACAAATATATTGAGAAACCTCTGTTCCATACAGAAAACAATCTGTCCAGTATTTATTTTAACAGCAGAAATAATGCTTTCTGGGAGAGAGTATTCTTGATGTGAGCCTTGGATTTCTGTACCTGTGTTCCCTTCCTTCCCAGGGAAGGAAGCTTATAAAGAAGCTGACACTGTATTCATCTTAACAGTGCCAGCAGTGTGAGCTGTCATTAACATCATGTACTTTAACCCCTGTTTTTCAGAAGAAGGATAACAGGTAACTGGACTAGAACTCATTAAATCTAAAAATAAAGTGTTCATCTATTTCTCCAGAATTTGGTGGAAGAGTTTGGTCATGTTTTCAAATTCTTTTTTACAACCAAAATTAAAGCTCATGCCTTTAGAACATAGGCCCTTAAATCTCAAATATTAACCTTTATTTTTATCCTTGGACAGATCTCCCTAGGAGCTGGGGCTTTAAGAAAAATGCCACTTAGCATGAAACTAGGGATAAACTGTCGACATTTCAAAGACTTTTAGGAAGCATCCTGTATGCTTTGTTATTACCGCTCTTCTAGTTGTTGTAAACATGCAGCATACATGTATTGCCGATATGTGTTGGCAGTTTTTTACTTAAGCTGTTGGGTATTTTATGTCTGTTGCAGCTCAAGATGTCTAAAAAAATCCATGGAGGTTCTGTTGTGGAGATGCAAGGAGATGAAATGACACGGGTCATCTGGGAACTGATTAAAGAAAAACTGATTTTTCCCTATGTAGATCTGGATTTACACAGGTAATGGCCCTTATGACACACAGCTACTTTGTACTGCAATTTGCATCTGTCATTAGGCAATGATCATGTTTCCCATAACACTGAGAGCCTTATAGCTCTTGCTGCACTAGCGCAAAGAGGCTAACTAGCCCTTTTTATACTGGTAAAGTTCCTAGCAGACTCCTCTGGTTCCCTTACATGAGGGCAAACCTCACTAAATATTAAAGTGGACTTAAATGGTGAAGGTATTTTGTCAGAGTCTGTTGATAGCCCCTCTGGGGTTCCTTACAGCAGTAAGCAGTAAATCCTTAATTATGAGTTAGGTTTTTTTCTGTACTGTGCCTCTAAGAAGGTCTCTCACAGACATAGTCTACATTTTTCTCTCCTCTGTCTTAGCTTTCCAGTACCTGAGCAGTCTGCATGGCTTCCTGCAGCCTAAACATGGGGTGTTTCACCCACTCCCTGTCTTGAAGCCTATCATCTGTGGACCTGAGCAGGTTTATGGCTTCTTGCCATCTCGGTTTGAAGATCTTCCCAGAGGGCAAAAGGGTGAATTTGGGGCACAGACTGTCCCTGATGTCTGTAAGTTGAGCTCTGCTGCTGGCAGTGCAAACTTACTGTTGCAATTATGAGCCTAGGCTGTGCTCTTACACTCCCTTCTGGAAAAAAAAAAATACTAGCAGCTGGTATGGCAAAAGGGACATGATATCTCCAGTATCTGGTCAAGTAGAAATAATAATTTTTTCCCTTTCTAGCCACTGAACTACAATTAGAGACATATTCAGCAGCATTGCTCCTAGCCATGTGGACAGAAGCCTTTACTGGTACTTGCCACTATTAAACCCACAAGTCTGACCTTGTCCCTGCTCCAGGAGTCGTTTGTATGCTACCTCCACCAGGCTTTTTGCTTGTTAGTGTTGAGAACCAAGTAGACAGCAGCATAATACATGCACGCAGTCTGGAGAACATCCCTTTTCAAAGAGGGGTGAGATGAGGGAAAGCAGACCCCTGGCTGAGGCAGCACAATGACTAGATTCATGTATAGCCAGCTCTGCTTCAGGGCTGTCCCATGCTGGGCACCTATTGTTCTCTAAAATCTATTAAAACAGCGAGTGTGGGAAACATGCTTCCTCTGACTTTTTGAGGGAAATACTGGCTGGTTTGCTGCCAGAGCAGGATTGGGGTCTAGTGTCAAGGCAGTTACTGATCTGAAGTCTAATGTAGCTTCTTATGCTTGGTATATGAAGGAAGCAAGAACCGTTATAATCAGTTTGAAATAAAGGCCCATAGTCACCTGGGGATTGTGCTGCTCTATACCATTAGAATTCCAGTCTGAAAGCTTCCTTCCAGAAGGTGAGGCAGAGGATATGGGGGCTATATCCCATGCTGATATTGAACATCGGTCATAAACTGGAGCTGTTCTTTCTCCAACCTCTTGTCGAGCAGTAGAAGTATCAGTCTGTGAGCCTGTTGCTTTCCACTCCAGCAGCATTTGCACTAGAGAGGGGTAATTTCTGTTATGGCCATGTGCTGGATCTACATTCACAGGCACATATGGGATCTATTTTCTTTCCTGTTCAATGTGAACAAATGTCCTGGGTGGTTCTGACCATCTTTGTGGGTTTGTTTCAGCTATGACTTGGGCATTGAGCATCGTGATGCTACAAATGATAAAGTAACTGTGGAAGCTGCTGAAGCCATAAAGAAATACAGTGTTGGCATAAAGTGTGCAACCATCACTCCTGATGAGAAAAGAGTGGAAGAGTTCAAGTTGAAGCAAATGTGGAAGTCTCCCAATGGGACAATTAGAAACATCCTTGGTGGCACTGTCTTCAGGGAGGCAATTATCTGCAAGAACATTCCCCGGCTGGTGTCTGGATGGGTGAAGCCCATTGTCATTGGCCGTCATGCTTACGGGGATCAAGTGAGTCACTCCAGCTTGCTCTTCTTTTTGTCTGGATCGCTTAGTCCTGACTGCTATAGAGCTACAAAGAATTGGACATCTCTGTGCTACTGCTTTATCCATTTCACTCCACCTGGAAGTGGAGACTTGCTACCATGTTGCACAGCACCTGGCAAAGTGTGGGAGAGCCTGGTTCATGTGTTTTCTCCTTAGTGTAGCTGTATAAACTGCATTAAGGAGCCTGTGCTTGGATTAGCTTGGTCTGTACCTAAACACAGGATATAACTCCTCTAAGTTATTTTTCTTCACCTCTGTAGAACCTTTCTCCCTAGATAGCAATGTCTTTAGAAGATATCCTTTACAACTCCTATCTTACTGTTTCTCAAAAGGACTTTTTGGTGACAAATGTTATGGTGAAAATGGATCTGAGAGAGCTATTTTTAGAAGTGGGTAAAGTTGCTTTCTGTATGTATTTTTTAAACTTAACTGTTTCTTAAAACTTACTCACAGCACTCCTGCAGAGTTGGTATTCATACTGGGCACATTAGGTTGTGGTGCCAAAGTAGGGAGGCCTCCTTTATTAGAGCTCATCTGTCAGAGGTACTAAAAGGCCATGGAAAGCCCTGGCATGGTACTCAGTGTAGTGGCCTTTGGACAGCCTGGAGGACAAGAATCAAGATACTGTCCTTCATGGGTAATGATATGTTGTAAAGCAGCCAAGCATGACAAAAAAGTTTTCTAGAAGATCAAAGAGCTTAAATAAATGGGTAAGCCCACAAACTGAGGACATGTCATATGTTTAGCTGTGCTGGAAAGGTAAAAATAATAAATTTCCAATAAAAAAAGAATTGCAGAGCCCTGACACTAGAAAATGTGATTCAGTGTCCTTAAGAATACTGAATAATTAAGAAGGTTAAAATAATGGATTAAGGGAGAGGATTGAAACCTCGCCAGAATATTGAGATTAAAGTGAAAGGAATAATGTAAGAACACTAAAAAAGCATATGAGCAAAACAATTCTGTAACTTCAGAACAACTTGGGGAACTGATCTGCTCAATCAGAAAGAAAGTACATGGAAAAAGATTATGAATTTCAAGAAAATTTAACCTTAAGTAGTATTATTCGGGATAGTTGGGAAGAAGTACATATTGGCTCTTCTGGATCTGTGTAGCTGAGAGGAGCAAAAGGTGTGTCCATTTACAGAATTCAAAGAACTCTTACAACAGACTGGCCTTTCAAATGTCATGATGGATAGAAGTAATGGCTTCTTTTGAGGCAAAGAGAATCTTTCTACTCAGAAACCACACAAAATTGGATACTTTGCACTTTAAAATTTCAGTGCATCTGCAAAAATACATACTCTGCCAATTGGTGGGGCCCAACAAGCTAATCTTTTTCCCTTAGAGGAAGATCTCTTCTGAAACGGGTGAACTCTTGTCTAACTGGTCTTTCTAATCTCTAGTAAAATAATCTGATGACTATATGGCTGAGTAAACGGAGCCTGTTCAAGGGGATTTTTTGTAAATTATTAATTCTTTTCTATACCCTGCCCTCCCAAATGCAGGTTGCCCTTTTATGGTTCTGTCCTCCTGATAGATAATCTTTTTTTGTTTGTTTGTTTTGTTGTTTGTTTTTAACAGTACAGAGCAACTGATTTTGTGGTACCTGGGCCTGGAAAAGTAGAGATGACCTACACTCCAGAAGATGGAGGAAAACCAGTCACATATTTGGTCCATAACTTTGAAAGTAGGTGTTATCTCTAAGCTACAATTAAAACTGAGATTTTTTTTTGTTGAATTCAACCTTGAAGTATCTGTTTGGTAAAATGTGAGTGGGGGGTAGAAGGTCTGGGCCTTCATTTATCTGGGAAATACTGAAAGTTACTTGAAATCCTCCTGGGATTAAAGAGGCATATCAAACACACAATCACTAGACTGGCATCCTGTTATGCTTCTTGTATGATGACTCTGGTAGCAGCATATGATTTTTTGCTTTGATCAGAGGGAAGCTTGCTATCTAAACAGGGCTTGACCTATGAGGAGAACAACATCATTATAATTCTTTCTGGGTTTAGTTTCTTATTGGGCTCTATATACCTTCACTGTTCGTATCCTTCTTTATTAAACAACAAATAAAAATAAGAAGTAATTTTCAATAGAAATCAGGACTAACATTCTGTAAGGTAGAAAGGAGATTTGGCAAGGATGCTCCTGACTTTGTAGGCTCTGGCCATTTTAACAGATGCCAAAGATATTGATGTCCCTCCTGGCAGTATTGCTGTGCTGGCTGTAGACATTCAAGGCTCAGGAGGAGGAGTCCTGACATTTCTGGGCTTTGCTGCATTACAACTACATGCACATTGCTGGGGTGTTTCTCTAGAGACAGGATTCAGGAAAACATGACACAAATCTTCTATCTTGCCTTCTTGGTGATTAAAGCAATCAGGATTTGAAGCCTTATAGTGACCGATGTATGAGTATGTTTTGTTTGCCTAATCTGATTTCATTTGATAGGTGACTGGTAAACCTGCATTGAAGATGTCTGGCAGTTCCAGCTGCCTATCTGATTCACTGTTCTTTCTTGCATTAGTGAGCAGAAAGCAAGGAAGTGCAAAGATGGCAGATTACTGCTGTTGCTCTGGGGGAACTCCCATCTCCACAGATAACAGTTATGCCAGTATCTCTCCACAAAGCATAAGGGAGGCTTATATGCTATATTAGTATGTTCAACCTTGACACCGAATCAAGGGATTTACAGTAGGAAGTAGGATTCCATTATTGCAACAAGTTGTTTTTTTGTTTGTTTGGGGTTTTTCCTATATGCAAATAATTTAATAAAATTTAATACCTGTTGTTCAGGAGCTATGAAATCATGGCTCTAGAGGGGGCAGTCTCTGTAGCTGATCAGACACTGTTCTGCCCTTGAGTCACTAAGGGAGGCAGGGGGACAGTTTCACTGATAACAACTGGAATTTAATTCCCTGCCAATATCAAGGTGAAATTACCTTCCTGTCTTGGCAAGCAGATAAACCTCCTCTGGCTTCCCCTCTTCATTATGCATGCATATTCATGTAGTAACAACTGTCTGGAGGTAAGGACAAATGGATATTATGAGAGATTTTCAAAATTGGTTTTGTTTTGTTTTAAATTTGTGTTAATTTAACACAAATTAGTGTTTCCAGCAAAAATCCCTGATAAAGACACTGTACAACAAAGTTGAGAGGTGGTGATAGTGGGGTGCTTAAAATTAGGTACATGATATCTACT
The DNA here is from genome assembly GCA_024611195.1 of Ceyx melanurus. Lineage (NCBI taxonomy): Eukaryota > Metazoa > Chordata > Aves > Coraciiformes > Alcedinidae > Ceyx > Ceyx melanurus. The sequence continues at coordinate 14,115 of JANHGL010026094.1, read as the reverse complement.
TTTCATTAGAGACACAGAGCTGTGCTCTGAAGATAACAAAACTTTTTCATGAGGCTCTAGACCCTGTTTTCACAATCAGACTCTCATGTTCTGAATGCTGCTTTCCCCCAAGTGAGGTGAGCTGTAATGGTAAGGCACTTCTGTTCAGGTTGCTAAGACATCTGTATTACACAATCTAAGTCATGTGAGTATTACTAGTTCCTTAAAGCCTACTTGAAACTTTCCTTGCACCCAGATGACTGAAATGTTCTTCACACAACTTGCTGGAAGTGAGGCTGAGCAGATTTAACAAAGCTGCAGGGTAGGACAGACACATGGTGCTGAAAAGATGGAGGAATGCATTTGAGAACTTGCTTCCCTGAGCTAGGCAGAGAAGCCTCTAACTGCCGGAGTTAGTTCTGCAATGCAAAGCCTGAAGGTATAAGGCATTTAGGGTGGGAACTGTCCCATATCTAGCTTTGACTAAGACCCATGCTCCAAACTGCTGCCTGATGCTCTGATAGAAAAATGTACTGTATTGCTTACCTGGCTAGTAGGAGTTCAAGCACACTCACCCTTGTCACAGTTTTACTGCTTAGGCTGGATTAGGAAGAAGCTTCTTAGGGCTATTAGATCACAGTATTGCAATGTACCTAGCTGTAAAACAAAAGACCTTCCTATCCATGGGTCATGGAACTGCCAGAGCTTTGAGCTGATTGTGCAAAGTGAATCTTCTCCTGAAATATTTGGCCTTAAATTGAGAACTACTGTCAAGATACCTGGGGATAACACAAGCCTGCTTGCTAGAGTATGCTACTGAGAGGCTGTCAAATCCTTAACCAAAACTAAAATTAGTTGACCCCTACCTGTTCTTCCTCCACTGACAGAGTGTGGTGGTGTAGCCATGGGAATGTACAATCTTGACCAGTCTATCAAGGATTTTGCCCACAGTTCTTTCCAAATGGCACTGTCTAAAGGCTGGCCCCTCTACATGAGCACCAAGAACACCATCCTGAAGAGATATGATGGCCGCTTTAAAGATATTTTCCAAGAGATCTATGACAGGTAAGTAGGCTAGTTGTGTACTTACTATTGCAGTGCATAAATCTGCAGCAGGAACATCCTTTTCAGCCTTGTGAGCTGCTGCAGTTAATCCAGAATTTTCAACCACTCAGTAGCACTTTGTGGGGGTTGTGCACTTTCCCTGTCACAGTCCTTCTTGTCGTGCAGGACGTGGTACCCAATGTTTACAGCTCTGCTAGGTTGTGGCTGTGGTGGTCATTTCTTTTAGAAGAAAGTTACAGATTCTGTGTGGGTTCCTCTGTGATTCTAAAGCAGACTTGCAATGGCTTAGAAAAGCAAACAGAATAATTTTTTAAATCATTTTTAGGTTTTTTTGCTGTTGTTGTTGAAGTAATTTTCCTTGCTTTTTGTGGGTTTTTTTGGGGTGGGTTCTTGGGTTTTTTTTCTTTTATCTCTATGCATAATTATTTATGGAAATTGTGCAATCTCTGTTCTTATCTATGTGACAAGGTGTTCTTTTTGTTTGCAGAGAATACAAGTCCCAGTTTGAAGCCAAAAAGATCTGGTATGAGCACAGGCTCATTGATGACATGGTTGCTCAGGCCCTGAAATCTGAAGGAGGCTTTGTCTGGGCCTGCAAGAACTACGACGGAGATGTGCAATCTGACTCTGTTGCGCAAGGTATGAGATGTTTCCTGTGCTGCGTTGAAGTATTGCTCAGTAGCAGCCTCTTGTGACTTTGTCAGATCTCATATAATGGCTTGGGAGGTGATGTCGAGTCTCAGAACTTAAATTACAAACTTGTGGCCAGTCATAGAGATAACAGCCAGGTAAAGAATTTCTAATTCACTTCTACCAGAAAATCCACCGAATGCAGACTATGTAGTTGCACTTCTTTACTGGATGGTAGTTCAAACCAACATAGTAATTGATAGGCTTCTCATTCTAATGCATTAGATGGCTTGAGTTAAGCTGACTGGTGCTGAGCATACTGGCAAATGCTCTTCAGATAAGTAAGAAAACCTTCAGGACCTAAAGCTACCTGTCAGGTGTAAAGAGAAACATTGACATGTTTAAACTTACAGACATGTAATGCTTTATCTCATGGTTCAGCAGCACTTTCTGTTCAAACTATTATTCTGACATGTCATCGAATCATAAAATCGTAAGGTTGGAAAAGACCTCCAGAATCAAGTCCAACCTTCTACCTAACACTTCCATGGTCACTACACCATGCTCTGAAGTACCACATCTACTCACCTCTTGAACACCTCCAGAGATGGTGACTCCACCACCTCCCTGAGCAATCCATTCCAATGTTTAACTGCTCTTTCTCTAAAGAAATTTCTCCTCATGTCTAATCTGAATTTCCCCTGGCACAACTTGTGGCCATTTCTCCTTGTCCTGTCAACTAGTTAGGAGGGAGAAGAGTCCAGCACCTCCATCTCTACAATGTCCTTTTGGGTAGTTGTAGAGAGCAAAAGGTCATTCAGCTTCTCCCCACAGGACATGTTCTCCAATCCCCTAATCAGTCTTGTTGCTCTTCTCTGTACCCTCTCCATTACCTCCATGTCCTTCTTGTATTGCAGTGCCCAAAACTGTACATAGTACTCTAGATGTGGTCTCACCAGTGCTGAGTACAGGGGCATGATCACCTCCCTATTGCTACTGCTCACACTGTTTCTGATACAGGCCAGGATACTGTTGGTCCTCCTGGCCACCTGGGCACAGTGTGTCGGGGCTAGCCAGTTGCAGCAGCAGCATTGCTGTTCAAGAATACTTCCCTCAAGGCTGAGAGGATATCAGGGAGTTTTAGGATGGTGGATTAAGGGGAATTTATGGGAGCTGTCCAAAAGAGATGCTTAACTCTTTAAATGGTATTCTGTAGGCTATGGCTCTCTGGGGATGATGACCAGTGTGCTGATCTGTCCTGATGGCAAGACTGTTGAAGCAGAAGCTGCTCACGGCACAGTTACTCGTCACTACCGTATGCACCAGAAAGGCCAAGAAACTTCCACTAACCCTATTGGTGAGCTGCTTTTCAGTGATCTCTACACGTAAAGGAACAAGTTTGAAGTAAGAACATGTACATTGTCCCTGCAGATAATTGTATAGCTGAGTGGTGAAACTGGTAGTTTATGTAGCATTTTTCTTCCATGGAGACAGATGCAACCTGGAGCAAAAAAAAGACTGGAATGGAGTGAATGTGAACAGTCAGCGAGACCTAACCTAGCCTTTGAGACACGCTCTCACTCTTCAGGAAACTATGGGTTTATAGCCACAACAGCCTTAAGGTTTAGGTTGGTTGTTTTTTATTTTACTCTAAAGATCTGTCCCATGCCCCAAACCATGAACATACTTAAAGGGCAAGTGCACCAAGAATAAGATGTGAAGGAAAGAATCCTCTATAGATGCATAGTGACCAGGGTGTAATGTAATAGCAGGAAGAAGACCGTTCTATCTTGAGGACAGAGTCCTACCCTCAATCATTTCTTTATGACTTGAGAAGGAATAAAATTAAGGTAAAATGACATGTACAAAGAGATTGCTAGAGGCAGTGAGTAGGTTTTGGGGATTGTTTTTCTTCAGAGATGCATAAAAGTCAAAGGATGTCTAGACAAAGGTGAGTGTTCTCTTTACCATAACAGATTTCTATCTTCTTTTTTTTTCCTGCCTGTTTTCAGTTTTATTAACATTAAAGAAATTAATGTTCATCATGATAGTTTAGATCACTGAGTTCTAGAAGGACAGAGTAATCTAGTGTTCTCTTTCAGCCTCCATCTTTGCATGGACAAGAGGACTTGCTCACAGAGCTAAGCTGGACAACAACACTAGCCTCAAGAACTTTGCAGTTGCTCTGGAAGAAGTCTGCATTGAGACCATTGAATCTGGCTTCATGACAAAGGACCTTGCTGCCTGTATCAAAGGCCTACCTAAGTAAGTGTATGAAGTAATCAGCTGGGCTTGAGGGAAACTGTTTTGCTTGATGTCTTTAAACAGCATTTGTGGGAAAGTTCAGTATGCTGAAGAATTGCTGGAGCCTGGTCACAGAACAGGGTTCATCTGTACCCAGTGCTGTGCAAAGAGAATGTGAGACTCCCTGGCCCAAGCTTAATCTAAGTTGCTTTGTCCCTACTATTGTACCAAATGCCTGGGGAAAAAAAAAAATAAATTTGGAACTGCAGAAATGTTTCTTGCAACATTGGCCAGGTCCTGCCCTGTCCATTTATTAGGATGGACACTTACTTCACTCCAGAATACCATCTGACTACCTCTTCCCTGGAGCCTTTTGGTAAAAATATCATCCTGATGAGTGGGTGACAACTATTCTGGTTTTAGAGGCAAGACTTGAATTTTTTGAATGATCTGTCCTTGCTTTAAGCATTTGAGTGGTCTTATAACTAATGTCTGTGTTGTTTCTTTCCCCTCCTCAGTGTTACACGCTCTGACTACCTGAACACCTTTGAGTTCATGGACAAGCTTGCTGAAAACTTGAAGGGGAAGCTGGCATCTCTGCCCAGACTTTAAGGCAAGAATTCTGCTCAGGCTTCACTAACAAAGCATCTCCCAGTTAGAGTGTTAGGTGGCACTGTATCACAGTGTAACATTTCAAACACTAGGCAAAAATTAATATGTACACTTTTTTAAAAAGTTTAAAAGACCATGTGTTCTTAAACCTCTTGAGCTGCTGAGCTAGGCCTTACTTTTGCTAAGCAGTTGAATCTGACAGTATTCAAGCTGGGAGTAGGTCTGGGTTTCTAATCATTCATGGCAAAAAGGTGTTTCCCTCCATGACATATTGTTTTTTTTCTTTCTTCCTCTGACTGAAAGCCAGTCTGTGTCACAGCTCTGGTCAAACCAGGGGCAACTTACTGGCCAACAGACCTTAGAAATCAGCTGTCCTCATCTCTCTAATCTTGTCCCCAGAATCAAAATATGCTCACAGGCTCTGCCAGCTCTACTGTAGTCTGTCTTAATTACATTTTAGTGCCAATCAGAGCATAGGATCCTGATAAGGGACTTGGTCACATTGCTGCAGTCAGGACTGTAGCATTTGAGAAGAAGCACTTAGTAAATGCTGGAAACATACCCTATAGGCTGAGAGCCTAAAAATGCCATGATACAGTGTCTAAATGCAGGCCGTGCATTTAGTTGTAATCCTTCTGACTGGATGTGAAGCATAGGAACCGTTACCTCTTCTCCCACACCCTAATTCATAAAGGTGCAAAACTTTTCTCAAGGTGTCTGGGCTATTACTTATCCTTCCTGTTGTGATACAGAAAGTCAGATTATGACTGTGAAAAAATATTCCATCCATGGATTTGTGTTTGGGATTTTTTTAAAAAATATTTTAGTTCAGACTAAAATAAAACAACTAACATTCTTTGTGTCTGTTTTTCCTTTGGGCAATTACCAGATACAGGGAAATTCTGCCTCAGACTCCAGTGCCTTGCAACACAGTTTAGTATGTGCTGGGACAGACTGTTGGAATGTGATATAAACACAAAAGAATCACTCCCTTCTTTGATTTCATGTACTCTGACCCAGGGCAAGACATGATCTGTAGGATGGTGGTTTCAGGTAGTGTACAAGAATTTAAAGGTACTAATTAATTGAAATTTTACTTTAGGACTAACAAGTCTGATCACTACTTGATCAGTAACTGGTTATAGCTAAGACAAATTCTCACCTTTCAGCTGACAAGTACTGGTTACAATAGAACATTTAATACTGATAACCTTCAAAGTTAGACAGCAGTAGACCCTTAACTAAGTACTGGGCAGTGGGTCTGCAACAAAAAAAGAGCACAGGATTTCCTGAAACCCAGTTGTCTGTTTCATGGTGTACCAGCTGCTTCACAGAGCTCTTTGGCAAGTAGCTATCCACCACCAATAGCCCTTTGCACTAGCACTCCCATCAGCAGACCCCAATAAAAGTTGCTTTTGATCTGAGTATAGGCTAGCTTACCTTTAACTCCATCAGAAGGTACTTCAGCACTAACATGTGCATCTGTGTCCTGGGTATTACATGCTCAGAACTGGTGGAAAGCTGTTTATGAATCCATAGTTGCACAAACATGGTGAGAGGGGATGTATCAGTTTTCTGAGGTGGTCTGCTTACAGAACAGCAGAGAGCTCTGTCTAGGGCTGTCCAAGGCTTTGGTTTTTGTGCACAGACTTTGCATACAAGCACCCCAGCATTTAGAGGTGGAGAGGGAGCAGGGCAGCAAAGATAAGTCAGAAAGCTTTTATACTGTCCACATAGACTTTATTTAGATCTTTAAATTAAAAGAACAGCTCTGCAAAAGGAGTTATTCTAGCAAAGATGGATAAGAACAGAAGAGCTTAAGGTCTGCTCAACCACTTTTATATCTTGGTCCATGTCTCTTGCCCTTGTTATTAGCTTGCCTGCTCTGGCACTGGGACATCCTTCTGGAAGGCATTCTTTTTTTTGATGGTCATCTTGGTTTTTCCCCTTGCTTTAGCAGTATTGTTATTCCTTGTGTAGTGGAGGAACGCTGTGTCTGTAAAGGGGTCACCCTGTCTCAGTTTGCTGTAGAAACAAAAGGGTTAGATTGAACCATCAAGGGGTTTCTTGCATAAGTGTATTATTTCAGTTTCTGAAGTTTCTGGTTTTAATGACATGCTTCCACTATAATATGACCAAATGGCACAGGAACAGCTGGACATTCCAACAGAGTACCTTCCAACTCAGTATGTGACACTTTTCAGGGAAAAAAAAATGCAGTAGGCTACTGGGTAATAACAAACTCATCATTTTAGGTGTTAAATGGTTCTTTACAAATATACTGAATCTACAGTTTATTTAGGGAAAAGATGAAGCTAATTATTTAAGTATTCAGATCCATCAGATAGATGCAGCCTGCTCATAAGGGAGACCTCCCCTCAAAACCTAGCATTTCCTTCATTGAAAAACAATTGAAATGGAAGTATTACTCAGCTGTATAAAACTTTACTACAGCATGGCAAGTGAAATCAGAGCTTTCACTTAGCTGTCTTTAGCCTGGGTTTTATCCTCACATTAATCCCTATTAGCTCTGGAGTGTACCACAGATGCAGTCTGCTAAGAGAGATGCTCATTTCAGCGAGGGCAGTTAACACCTGTAGTAGTGTGTTACCAGGAGCCTGCACATGCATCTGATGCACAATTTTGGTTTAAGGATGCTGTGATAGAAGAGGAGGGTCACAAACACCAAAGGTAAGAGAAACTTACAAAAGACAAAATGAGAGAGAAGGTCCAGCCCTGGAGCATGAACACTCAAGAGTAGTGCAGGGGTTACAGAACAGTGAGCAGAAGGAACAGTTTAAAGCCCAACCTGTTGATTTTTGGCTCTGCATAGCTGTGTGGCTCCCGTCTCCGCCTGGATGAGCGCTCTAACACTTCTGAGCAGAAGGTAGAAGAAGTCCTGGCATTGGTCAAGTCCTGCAGTGGCCCGATTTCTACAACAGGAGACATACATGAGTTCATCAAAGTATTTCCAAATCACCTCCAGATAAACTAAGAGCTGCCAAATAGAGAAGGACTTCATCACTAAGGTTCTCTGAGCACTGCACAGTCCTGAATTCAATCATGTTCCCTCTAAATTCAGGAAACTGTTTTTGTCCAAAAAATCTCAGACCTGCTCCTCAAAATTATGCTCATTAAATAAATTAGGTTCCTCACTGGAAAAAAAAAAGTCAACAAAAAACCCCACAACAAAACCAACCAAACCTGCTGGTATAATTGGGCCTGGGTGTTGTAGAAAAAAAGATATAAAACAAAATAATTATAATAGATAATTCTAATGCCCAGGAACTTAAAGCCTAGAGCAGATTTCAAGCCTGCAGCACACAGACAACATATGAGACCTCCACTAAGACACAGGACCCTGCCAGTGTTTACTGCAGCTTTCAAAGTTGGCCAAGAGGTAGAAGGCAAAACTTCCTTTCTACAAAGCATAGGCCACTTTAGCTATAACAGGACTGTTTATCAACAGTTACAGAATGGAAAACCCCCAGAAAACAACTCTCTTTACAGAGTATCCAATAACAAGTTCTCAAAAAGGGTCAGCTTAATTATTGTATTATCAAACAAGGGATACTCCCTTGAAATCCTTTCTGGAAAAAACAAACACCCAACAAACACAACAAAAACAACCAAAACCAAAATGTAATCAAGAGAATTTAGGTAGCTCCTGATGAATTTCCATTGAAGATACGACCTAAAGGCACAAAAGTCTGAAATCTTCCAGTACTAACCACTCTGGACCAAAATCCTGCCATCTTCATAATATTCTGTGCCCCAATAATACTGACTACTCTAGTAGGCAGGGTCAGCATCAAATTATAATTTTCAACTGCTTGAGTAATTGATTTTCTAGAGGGACAAGCATGCCCTGTAGATAACAAGAATGATAAAACATGACTTACAGCACATGCATCCTTCCCCCAGCACCCACACATGAACAAGTGACCAGATATTCTTATAGGAATGCTGATAAACTAGAAGGAAATGCAGCTACAGAAATGACTGACCAGCACAAGTGGAATCATAAATGCTGTATCAGACACCAATCTTTAACTCTGAAGAGAGGGAAATAAAATACATCTGCTACATAGATTTTTGGCAACCATCTCCAAACATAGGTCCCCACCCCAGCCTACCACATACCAGATTTCTGTGAAGGTGAGCTCTGAGAACTTGACTCAACCTGTTTTCTTTCCCCAGGTATTTTCTCTGCAGTGTTATCTTGAAGTATCAGGGAGCTTTTTGGCCAAACAGAGGACTTCTCTGCCATTCTGCTGCTCCCAGTACTTAAGCTCTTGGAAACCAATTCACCTGTAAGCCTGGAGCTTAAAGGTGAAGCTGCAGAACAGGTCACAGAGAAGGATTCAGGACTGTGTGAAAGGTTCCTAAGATTATTTGTACGCAACATCTCAGCTTCCTGTTCCTTCGAGAAGGCATCTGGCTCAGTCAGTGGTTCTGTAATGCAGGAAGACTTTCCCCTCAGAACAGTTTGCTTGGATTCAAGTTCTGCCAGACTTTCAATGAGTGCCTCTTTGCCATCACTTTGTCTGGCAAAAGAATCAGTCTTTGGAGGTCTAGAGGTGTTCCTCAGAGGCTTTGGTTTAGGCTCTTTTTTTGAAGCACTTATATTGTTGTCAACTTCAGCTTCACCCTTTTCTTGAAGGCCCCCTGTCTGTTCTTCATGACTCTGAGCAGCTACCATCCTCTGAAGTCTGGGGATCTTGCTAGCTTTGCTCCCAGGAACAGATGTGGGAGGCACAATTCCATTCCCTTCAAAAGCTGTCTGGACACAATACAAGTTTTCTGAAAGATCCAAAGGACGGATAACATAAGTTTTCCTGTTACATTTAAGATTACCCAGGGAATCCTTTGTGCTCTCCTTAGCTACGTCTTGAACATCTATACATGGCCCAAAAATATCAACTTCCTTTCTCTGATCATTACAATTGCTTTTGCTTTTCCTGACAGTCTTCTTCAAGCTTGTCCGGCTTCTTTTAGACTGTTCTTCAGCTTTGGCCTCTGGTATTTTTACACTGTTTGAAAGATTCTCCTCAAAAATTCCTTTTTTTCTAATTACTCTAGTTTTTCTGTTGGTTTTCTGTCTGATGCTTTTTACACTCACATCTGAATCCTCTTGCAAAGCACAGGCACTTGAGGTCTCTTTTCTTGAGAACAGGGAATTCTGTAGACTGGAATAATCTGAGGGAACTTCATGACTTGAAAAGGTACAAACTGGGCTTTTTGACAAGCTCTCCATGCTTTGGATTTCAAAGAAAGCTTCCTTCCTGACCTGCTGCACTAAGTCACTGCTTCCAGGACTATGCACCTGTGCTGCATTCACCACATGTGTTCTCCTGCGATCTTGAACTTCATCAGGAGAGTGGGAATGTTGTTCCACACCAAAGCCTCTGTTCTTCTTGTTGAAATCCCCCACACAAGCCTTCTGCTTCATCTCAGAAACTTCAGACTTACGGGAACATGTTGCAACTTTTGGCTGAGGAACCTTCTTTGCATTTTGAGCAATCTCTTCATCTTGAAGTATATCAGGACTACTTTCTGTATTGTTTTTAATTGTGTTTGTTTTCTTTTTTCCTGTGCTTGCTCTTTTAATGGTCGATTTCTCGCCAGTTTTGCAATTACCTTTACTTTTAACCTTAAACTCAGAGACTTGGCTATAGCTGTGGCCTGTTTCAATACCACACTCAGTTTCTTTAGCCTGTGGCTGATCACAAAAAATCTTTTTAACGAAGAGATTTCTATCAGGAGTAACAGTGGCCTGAGTAGGTGAAAGCAGGGAGAAGGGGGACTTGAGCTGTGGCTGTGTGTTGCTCTTCCTGGAGCTGCTGCTGTCCTTTGTGGTACTCCAGCAAGCCACCTGGTTGGAACTGACACATGGAAAGAGATCCACACCAGAAGATGGAGTGCTTGTTGCAAACAGTGTGGAATGCTTTCTCCTCTGAGTAACATGTCCTTGTGAGAGAGGATCAAAGAATTGTTTTGCCGTCTCATCATCCCCGTATGAAAGAGGAGGACTTTGCTGGGCAAGAGCTGGCATATTGTTGGGATTTTGTTGGGTGATGCACAAGGCCTCTGTTGGAAAGACAAAATCAATTCCCAAGACTTGAGAAATGCAACAGGCAAATGCCAGATTTCCCCATACCACTAAAAGCCATGCCCCACACTCTGCCATAAATCCACAGCATAGAAAAAGTACGCCTATCTCTACAGGGACTCCCCCAGCTTACTGCATAAGAGAACTGCTAAGATGGTTCCCCTCTGAACAGAAAGGTAGCCCAAAGCAAGATCCCATAATATTTAGGAATGTTCATAATCTGTACAAGTTAACTATTTATGTAGCAAATCCACAAGGAACAGAAGATGTGCATCTGGCCTGTTACTCAGAAAGCCTGATGAGCCATCTTAAGTTATTGCAAACATGCCAGATACCCCCACCAAGACATCCCATTCTAGGATACACGTAATTCTAGTGCTATCAGCAGCTCTGAAGCATGTTGTTCCCAAGTCGTTAGGAGCTGCTGTAGTGATGGTTAGGAGCTGACTAGAGCTAGGACACTGCACTCATTCATTTCTAAAGTCGCAAATTCTTATCAGAACAGTAGAAGATGCAAATTTACCTCCAAAGATATGAGAGTCTTCCACTTCCACTGCTTTAGTTGGCTCTGTCCCATTCTCTTCCTGGTGAGACTGAGGCTTCTCAGCGGGCTGTGGTGGCCTCATGTCTTTGGAGGCAACAGGCACAATTTCCAAGGGCTCATTAGAAGCAGGATGCTGAAGATCTTGTGAGGATGTCTGTACTGCTGTGGAACTGCCACCTTGCTGTCCTGCATCACACAGCTTGGAAATGCGAACCCTCATTGGCATCCCTGCAGCCCTGGGGAGAAAGAATAACAGCAATGGAGCATGTTCCATACCTGTGATAGGCCCTAGAATCCAGAAAAACAGCTACAGTCTTCACCTCCATCAAAGCCTTCAGAAATGTATTTCAGCAACAAGTGCTAAAGAACACACTCTGCCCAGGCAGCACAGATTTCCCATTTTTATGTAAGCACAACTCATAAGGAAAGCACACAGAAGCAGGAGAAAAACAGACTGAGGCAACAATGAAGTAAAGCCTTTCAGCACACAAGTTGCAACAGCAGGTTCACCTCACTGTGGAACACCAACACGACTGCTTGGAGATTTGCTTGGGGGTAGCTCCAAGAGGTCTCCTGTGTTCAAATTTTACATCATACAAGAAGATGACTATTAAGCATTTACATGGAACAAACATCAAAAGCAGACAGTTTTGGCACCCACTCCCTTAAGGAAATCTTGCAGTGCTTACCAGCTCTGAAGGAAAAGCTACCTAAAAGCAATGTGCTGTCAAAGGCAGTAGTAGGACCAGCTTTAGCATAGACTTGGCATTAGGACAAATAAAACAAGGAGCAGCAACAAAAACATCAAGCAGTGGTGGTTTAGACATCTTGTGTAAAAGACAGGTAGAACACAATAGGAATGTTAGCAAACAGAAATTCAGCATAAGCTTGGTGATATATGACACTAAAACCCACCTCACAAGCTGACCATCTGCAATATCATCAGCCCAGCTATCTTCAGTCACACTGCTCTTCTGGTCACTGGACAAGGATGCAGAACTTGTATGAAACTGGAAAGCACAGAAATAAAAGGGTAGTTTAAAGCTTTTGCAATCCCTTGTGAAGCCTCCTGCACAGAAAGGGCAGAGGCTCAGTTTCATCCTGTAAAGTGAAATACCACTAGTCAATTATCACTAGTAACCCTCTCTCATTTAAAATTGCACAAATTACAGAATAAATTACAGGGGGATCAGATTCTGTCTCCACAGGCTTGAGGATTAAGTTAAACTAGTTCATTTAATCTGAGACCAGGAAGCAGAAATATTTTCCCACCCACTAATAAAGACATATGGAAAATGCCCCATTCCATATCCCATGGTGCCATGGCAACATTTAAAGAAATTGAAAAGTCATCATAACCTGTCATAGCAGAAAAGCCCACTGGCCAATACAGCCAATGACTTACAGGAAGGCAGTTTAAGAATGTAGCCTTTCCTACAGAAGAGGTTACCTGGGAAATCATTAACACCAAGCTAAAACTGAGGACGCAGCCAGCACAATTCAAGTAAGCAAAGAAAAACAATTGAAGCATCAAACACTGAAGCAAACAGGCATTGCAAAGCAAAAGACAACACAAACCAGACCCCTACACAGAGCAGCATGCTTACGTGTCAGTTGGTTTACCTCAGACAGCTGCGCCATCTTAACTGCAGCAATAAGGTTTTCAAGTTCTTTTAAGGTGTTATTCTATTTCGAGGTAACGGAGAAAAAAACAGAATGACATTAAATCAAAGCATCAATTCCAGCAAGGACACCAGTAGCTAGAGCAAGCCATGCTCTTGGGAAAACGGAGCTCTAAAGAAAGAGTAAGCAAATGAATGGGGACTACATCAGTGGGCAAGGGAAGAGATACAGATGTCATCTATCTGGACTTCCATGAAGCCTTTAAGTCTGTCCCCCACAACATCCTTCACTCTAAATTGGAGAGATACAGATTTGATGGGTGGTCTGTTTCTTAGATAAGGGATTGGTTAGATGGTACATCCAGAGGGTAGTGGTCAACGGTTCAATGTCCAAATGGAGATCAGTGACAGGTGGTGTCCCTCAGGGATCCAAACTGGGACTAGGGCTGTTTAGTATCTTAATCAATGACACAGACAGTGGGACCAAGTACAACCCTCAACAAGTTTGCTGATGGCATCAAGCCAAGTGGTGCAGTTGACGTGCCTGAGGGACAGGACACCATCCAGAGGGACCTGGACAAACTTCAGAAGGGGGTCCCTGGGAACCTCATGAGGTTCAACAAGGCCAAGTGCAAGTTTGGGTCAGGACGCCCCAGAATCAATACAGGCTGGGGAACTGAGAGCAGCCCTTCAAAAAAAGGATTCGGGGATACTGGTAGATGAAAAGCTGGACATGAGTCAGCAATGTGTGCTCACAGCTCAGAAGACCAACTGTATCCTGGGCTGCATTAAAACAAATGTGGCCAGCAGGTCAAAGGAGGTGATTCTGCCACTCTGCTCCACTCTGGTGAGCTGAGGTCCTGTGTCCAGCTCTAGAGTCCACAGCACAAGAAGGACATGGACATGTGGGAACAGGTCTAGAGGGGGGCTATAGAAATGATCACAGGGCTGGAACACCCCTCATGTTGAGAAAGGCTGAGAGAGTTGGGATTGTTCAGCCTGCAGAAAAGGCAGCTCTGGGTAGACACTTACTGTATCTTTTCAATTACTAAAGGGGGCCTATAAGAAAAATAGGGATAATCTTATTAGCAGTAGGACAAAGGGGAATGGCTTTAAACTAAAAGAGGGTAGATTTAGACTAATTAGGAGACCTGCATGGTTGAGCAAGGAACTCTTGCTAAAACTTCAGTTGAAGAGGGAAATATATAAAATATGGAAAGAGGGTAAGCTCACCTGGGAAGAATATAGGGAGGTTGTCAAAGGATGCAGGGATGCAACAAGGAAAGCTAAAGCTTCCCTTGAAATCA